>CM065742.1:9288837-9326337 GCA_033310375.1 Conus canariensis | reverse complement strand
GAGAGAGAGAGAGAGAGAGAGAGAGAGAGAGAGAGAGAGAGAGAGAGAGAGAGAGAGAGAGAGAGAACTATAACGATAATCTATTCAAGAAAAGGCCACAGTCCCATCTGAAGGGGGTGAGTAACAAACAGCATAATTAAACGAGGTATTTCATCACAAAAATATAAACATTCTCAACATATGCGTCTACTTAGGTCAAATCGCTTTTCCTTTTAAATGGCCTGTACAGATATAAACAAGATTCCTTGTGACATTATCATTTCTTGATGACAGAAGACAGACTAACTTGAGCAGTGCTGGACGTCGATGATAATTTAATGGAGTAAGGTTTTGTCGTAGATCTGCCAGAACAGGACATAAGAATACAAAACGAAGTTCACCTTCTTCCCTACCAGATTTACACAATGGACACAACAAATCCCCTTCTGTATCGCTGACGATACACAGCAATATCCGAAACACCAAACCGGAATTTTGTTAGTTCAGACCTGATAATCCTATTCAAATTCACGGACAGATATGCTTCTGCTTCTACTAAATGATCACTTTTCAGCAATCTGAATAATGGAAATCGTTCGCTGTTTTGAATATGGCTATCCCAGTCCTGCCATCTGCAATCTATTGTTCGTTGCTTGAAACAAGCCAAGAAACTGCTGATACAACCAACCCCTTGCTCTAACCATACAAACGAAAAAACATAATTACATAAACATTTACGAATGCCTGATGCCCACGTAGTTTTCCCTCTCATATCTAGGTCAAGCGATGTTTTATAAGCTTTGGCGGTTAGTCTATGTTCCCCCATACGTAACAATTTAAGCCAGTATCTTACACATTTTATATATGAATTCAAATAGATAAGGAATCTACCAAGTTCTCCGTACGTCAAGTCATTTGGGGTACGCCTATCGACATTCAAAAACCGTTTTATAGCAAATAAGTGCAATTTCTCTATGTCGTGTCCTTTCTCTAAACCCCAAAATCTCAGCACCATACTGGACGATAGGCAGGGCCTGGACATCAAACATCCTGAAAGAGGGTGTCACTGACTCGTTTTCAAACTTGTACAAGAAACTTAAAACAGCCAAAAGAGTTCGCTTCCTTTTGCCCACAAGATCTTGGCAGGCAAACGAAAAACGTAGTTTTGTAGAAAAATATAAACCCAGACATTTGTATGCGTTCACACTCGCAATTTTTGAATTTCCATAAAACCGTTTTTCACGCGACGACAAACATCCACCCTTTCAAACATCTACAATGTTTGTTTCGTCCATGTTTACTTTTAAGATGTAATCTGTGCGCCGCTGAGTATAAATAGTTCAACTGCTTTTGAAGCCCTACAACAGTTTCAGATAGTAACAGTAACTCTACCTGAGTATCTTCCTTGCTGTGACAGTTTCACAGCTTTAAACACAAACGCCGCATATGAGAGAGAGAGAGAGAGAGAGAGAGAGAGAGAGAGAGAGAGAGAGAGAGAGAGAGACCCGTACATGTAACACAAAACAGACTCCACCTTCCTCCCAACACATAATAGTTCTGGCAATAACACAAATGTTTTGCACCTTAAATATTGACATTTGTGGGGGATATTTGCACAAGAGATTGATTTGTTCTTTTGTATACAATATTGTTTTCTCCTTGCGTTTCATTGTTCAATTTTTATTTTCGTGTGTGTGTGTTTGTGTGTGTGTGTGTGTGTGTGTGTGTGTGTGTGTGTGTGTGTGTGTGTGTGTGTGTGTGTATGTGTGTGCGTGCGTGCGTGCGTGCGTGCGTGTGTGGTTGTGTGTGTGTGTGTGTGTGTGTGTGTAACTCTGTGTGTGTGGTGTGTGTGTGTGTGTGTGTGTGTGTGTGTGTGTGTGTGTGTGTGTGTGTGTTGTCTGTTTTCTGATGCAGGATAGGATGAGAAGGGGTTGATTTGTTGACTTTCTTTATCTTTCTTTTTTTTCGACATTTTTTTCTTATGCTCCTCTCTCTCTCTCTCTCTCTCTCTCTCTCTCTCTCTCTCTCTCTCTCTCTAACACACACACACACACACACACACACACACACACACACACACACACACACACACACATAATTGCTTGCCTGCTTACGTTCACATGTGAGTAAATACTGTCGAAACTGAGCCACATTCACTCAACCACCACAACACACCCCGCCCCCCACCCTCCACCCCCCACTTCCCCATCCCACTCTCTTCCCCACCCTCTACCCCCCTCGTTTTCTCTGGATTGCATATGCGACGCACCAGACAAATGGCGGCATTCCGTCATACCGGTCACGTGATCAATCAGCATTGGGTGACGTGTCCTCTGACGGCCCGATGACGTGATATCATCCAGTTGCGTGCTCCGGCATTACGCGTCATCAATCAGGCAGGCGTGGACGGTCCGATCCCTGCCTGCGTTGATTCGAATCAGACTGGGCAACACTCTCCCTTCAGTCCCATCCACCATTTTTTTTTTCTTTCTCTGTTTTTTAATTAGTATCAAGTTTAATAATGATAGTTTCTTCTTCTTCTTCCGTATTATTATTATTATTATTATTGTAATTCTTATTATCATTATTATTATTATCACTATCATCATCATCATCATCATTATTATTATCATTGTTAATATTATCATTATTATCATTTATTCTTTTTTTTTTTTCCCCTTGCAACGAAGGTTCTCTTTTCCTTTTTGAAACCTTTTACATAAACAATATAACACATCATTCAATGTATTCACGTGCACCAATAAGTAAAGACTATACTATCATTCTTTAGTAATTCCATACACAACATTGTCCAGATCGATTTGATATAGCAGTCACTAATTACAGAGAATAACAAAAGGAAATTCCCATGAAACTGCAGGGGTATTTGATGCTGAGTAGAAAATAGAGCAACAACAAACAAACAAACAAAAAATTATAAAAAAAAAAAAAAAAAAAGAAAAGAAAAGAAAAGAAATAAAATAGAAAAAATATAGATTAAAAAAATAATATAAAAAAAATAATAACATCAAAAGTATAAAAGAAACGAACAAACAAACAAACAAACAAAAAAACAACTTGACATAAAACAATAAGTATTGTCTATGGCTGGAGAGGAGTTGACGGTTGGAAATAGGTGGGGGAGAGGGGGAGGGGGGGGTAAAGAATGAGGAATAAAGAGAAAAGGAAAGGTCACATACCGCTTATACAAATCCAAACATATTTGATCCACGCTCATCTGCAGGAGCATTAGAATGCTTTTTGTATAATAATGTATACAGTTTTGTTAGCTACTGTGACATAAAAACACTCTAATAAGAATGAAAATATTAGTAGTATTTACGGCTAAGTTTTTACTGCGACGTACTGTAGTGTCTAATCTGCGCACAGTGTGTAGAGTAGAAAGAAACTCGTGGAGAGCGTGGCAGCAGAGAGTCCTCAGAAGAGAAGCCCCCTTCAAGCAAGTGTTTCGGCCCTTATCTCCTGACACTCTAGGGGGGTTGGGCCACACCCGGTTCATGACTCCGGATGTCCCTCTGCTGCCCCTTTTTTTCCCATCTTGGGACGAGCCATGGCTGGGATTCGAACCCATGACCCTCTGGACATGCTCATTTTCCACTTAATGACTCGCGCTTTAACCACTGAGCCACAGGGACACCTGATATTTGTAGGGAAATTAAGCCTTATGAAGTTCACTTTTGTTCCTCCTTGACCAGATCCAGCTTGAACACCTCTCTGCCGCTTCTGCCATTGCTTTCAGGGCTCTGGTTTTTTCCTTCCCTGCAACTGAGAGCTGTTTCATGAGGCTGTATGCAGACGTTCCTACAAACCCCCTAGCTCCAATTTCTGCAGTGAGGACTTTGACCTGATAGCCTTCTCTCCTCAGGCTGTTTGCCAGATCAGCATACTTTTCAGTCTTGTAGATTTGAGCTGCCTCCATTCTGTTCTCATATGGCACCGTGAGCTCGATCATGATCAGCTGCTTGATTGACTTAGAGTGGACTACTATGTCTGGTCTCATGCCACTCTTGCTGATGATCTCTGGGTGACTCTTCCATTCTGGGAGGTCTGCAGTGCACTCCCAGTCATCTGCCCCGTCCAGCAGACTCTGCCTGCATGTTTCGAGTGGCACTGTTGTTCTTGGCCATGATTTGCTGCCTCCTGCCGTGAAGAATGTTGCGGGTGCTTTTGGAGTCCTGATTTTCCCTTTTGTGGTGTTGGTACTAGCCCAGACTACTTGTACAATTTCTTTGAGCACTTGGTTGTGCCTCCATGTGTACCTTCCTTGAGCCAGGGCTACTTTACATGAGCTTAGGACATGCTCCACTGTTTGTTTTTCATGGCAGAGGGGGCATGCAGGATCGTCTGTTTTCCGCCACTTCACCAGGTTTGCATTTGAGGGCAGAAGGTCATATGCAGATCTGAGAATGAAGCTGATCCTGAGAGGGGCCATGTGCCAAATGTCATTCCAAGTGAGACTTCTTTGGAGTGCATTCTCCCACGTTGTCCATTGCCCTTGCTGGCTCTGCTGGACTGCTTTTTGGAGTCTTTTTTGGTCTTCTTCTTTTCTCATCTCCTGAATCATCATGTCTCTTTTGGCTTTTCCTTTGGCCTTTGACCACCATTCAGTTTTGGTCACCCCCAGTCCCTGTCTGTTGGTCTGTGTGTGTCCTGTTATTTCTCTGATCTTGAGACTTTCTTTTGCAGAATCCATCGCCTCTTGAACTTTCCATTTTCTGCCTGTCTTCAGCTGGGGCTTAATTGCTTCTACCACCTTGTCTCCTGAGTCCTCCAGCATGCTTTGAAGTCTGATCTTCCCTGCTTTGTATTCCTCCAGGATGGATTTCATGGGTAGTTTCAGCTTTGCTTGGCGACAGTACAGCGCTATGTCAGTCAGACAGGGTGGGACACCAAGCCATTTCCTTGTGAACTTGTTGATTTTGGCTTCCATTGCCTCCACTATGCTGGTGCAGATGTCGTATATCATCAGAGGCCATAGCAGCTTTGGTATCAGCATGAACTGCAGACACCAGACCTTGTATTTGCCAGGGAGCCCACACTGGTCAATGGTCTCCAAGCCTTCCTCCGCCATCTGCTTGGTTTCTTTTGCTCTTTGTGTGTCTTTCAGCGTATCATCATACCATCTTCCAAGGCTCTTGACTGGTTCTTCTGTGACTGTTGGAATGGCCTGGTTGGCAACACTGAAGACCACAGATCCGGCCACTTTTCCTTTCCTCAGTGAGAGACTCCGTGATTTCTTTGGCTTGAACTTCATTCTGGATGAGGCAACTATGTCGTCCAGCCTCTCCAGCACATGACGTGTCTCGTCTTCTCTGGATGAAATCACTGTAGTGTCATCCATGAAGGCCTTGAGAGGAGGCATCTTGTATCCATCGCCAAGGTCTGTTTGTCTCGCGTTGTTTGTTGCTGCTTTCAAGATGAGTTCCATTGCCAGCACGAACAGTATTGGGGAAATTGCACAGCCCATTGCAATACCCACTTCCAAGTTGATCCAGTCTGTTGTATACTCCTTGGTAGAGAACCGCATTGAGAAGCCATTGAAGTACTTCTTGAGCATGTCGCGGATGTTCTTTGGCACATGGTACATCTCAAGAGCCAACTGTATCATCTCATGGGGCACAGATCCATATGCGTTTGCCAGATCAAGCCACACTACGTCCAGGTCTCTCTTTTCTGTCTTTGCTTTTTGGATTGCGTCCCAGATCATTGTGGCGTGTTCTACACAGCCCGCCACGCCTGGGATGCCACCTTTCTGGACTGACACATCCAAGTACTTGTTTTCCATCAGGTACTTGGTCAGCCTTGCTGCCATGACAGAGAAGAAGATTTTCCCTTCGACGTTCAGTAGTGATATTGGCCTGAACTGGCTAATGTCACTTGAGTTTTGCTCTTTGGGGATGTACACACCATCTGCCGTCATCCACTGGCCGCTGATCTTCTGGTTTCTCCAAGCCGATCGCAGCAGCCTGTGGAGCCACTCCAGCACCTTGGGACATTTCTTGTAAAGCTGGTAAGGTATTCCGTTTGGCCCTGGTGATGATTTGGCTCTGGCTTTGTCGACCACCTTCTTGATTTCCGCCAACGTTGGAGGCTTGCCATTGAACTGTTCCTCAGGGTTGGTTGGCCACACCAGACCTTGAATGTCGAGTGGTGCTTTGCTCTGTGGGTCAGAGTATGTTTTCCTCAGATGCTGCTCAAGAACTCCTTTGTCCACACTTAGGGTCCCAGATTTTGGCTGCTCAAACAGTGTTCTGGCA
This sequence comes from Conus canariensis, assembly GCA_033310375.1. Lineage (NCBI taxonomy): Eukaryota > Metazoa > Mollusca > Gastropoda > Neogastropoda > Conidae > Conus > Conus canariensis. Next base: position 9,320,080 of record CM065742.1, on the reverse strand, counting down.
AACTGGAAGGGGTCTCTGAAGAAGCGCTCTTGTGTCTTCTTCTTTTTGCTCTTCCTCTTCCTCGCAGATTCCGCTTTGCTGAGGGCACTGTGTTTTTCTTTCAGGTCTTTCCACAGTTTTTCCAAGCCTTGTTTTTCAGCTGGCAGTGCGGTCTTCATTTGCATCTTCAGGTTTTTCTTTTGGACCCTGATCTTGTCCATCTTTTCTTGGCGTCTGGATTTCTTTGGAGGTGTTTTCTCTTTGGGTAGTTTTGCTCCATAGGCGTCTCTACATGTGGCATACACAATGTCCCCATATGTGGCTAGTTTGTGTTCCAGGGTGCTTTTCCCTATCAGTGCATCGAGTCTTTGGACGATTTTTGCATCCAGTTTCTCCCAATCTTCAGTTTCGTTTGCTCGTGGCAGGTTGAGTTTCAGGCGCCTGGCATCGAGGGCCTGTGCAAATTCCTCATCCGAACCAACAGCGTGGATGTCCTTGGCACTGTGGTTTAAATCCTGGCCTTGGTCTTCCGACGTCTTATCTGCTGATGCAGTGCGCTGCTGCTCATTCAGATGAGTCTTCACACATCCCATCTTTGTTCTGTGGATCTTCATGCCACGGGTGGTAGCGAAACGCTTTCCACAGACACATGGATATTCCATTTGGTCCATGTTCATAGTCCGTTTGGGATTTGCAGTCATGATTGGTTGAGCACCGATGGATTCATCATTCTCTCCCCCTTTCGGTGAATCCTGGGAGCATCTTTTCCTTTTATTTTTAGTAGCCACATGTTTAAGGCAAAGTGGGGAGCCAGCCCACAGAGCCCTTGGTTCTGGTCTTTCCCAGTGTCCTCCGGTCTTTCCCGGACGTCCTCCGGCCTATTCCCGGAAGTCAATGGTTTACCCATGCATCAGTAGAAAGAAACTCGTGGAGAGCGTGGCAGCAGAGAGTCCTCAGAAGAGAAGCCCCCTTCAAGCAAGTGTTTCGGCCCTTATCTCCTGACACTCTAGGGGGTTGGGCCACACCCGGTTCATGACTCCGGATGTCCCTCTGCTGCCCCTTTTTTTCCCATCTTGGGACGAGCCATGGCTGGGATTCGAACCCATGACCCTCTGGACATGCTCATTTTCCACTTAATGACTCGCGCTTTAACCACTGAGCCACAGGGACACCTGATATTTGTAGGGAAATTAAGCCTTATGAAGTTCACTTTTGTTCCTCCTTGACCAGATCCAGCTTGAACACCTCTCTGCCGCTTCTGCCATTGCTTTCAGGGCTCTGGTTTTTTCCTTCCCTGCAACTGAGAGCTGTTTCATGAGGCTGTATGCAGACGTTCCTACAAACCCCCTAGCTCCAATTTCTGCAGTGAGGACTTTGACCTGATAGCCTTCTCTCCTCAGGCTGTTTGCCAGATCAGCATACTTTTCAGTCTTGTAGATTTGAGCTGCCTCCATTCTGTTCTCATATGGCACCGTGAGCTCGATCATGATCAGCTGCTTGATTGACTTAGAGTGGACTACTATGTCTGGTCTCATGCCACTCTTGCTGATGATCTCTGGGTGACTCTTCCATTCTGGGAGGTCTGCAGTGCACTCCCAGTCATCTGCCCCGTCCAGCAGACTCTGCCTGCATGTTTCGAGTGGCACTGTTGTTCTTGGCCATGATTTGCTGCCTCCTGCCGTGAAGAATGTTGCGGGTGCTTTTGGAGTCCTGATTTTCCCTTTTGTGGTGTTGGTACTAGCCCAGACTACTTGTACAATTTCTTTGAGCACTTGGTTGTGCCTCCATGTGTACCTTCCTTGAGCCAGGGCTACTTTACATGAGCTTAGGACATGCTCCACTGTTTGTTTTTCATGGCAGAGGGGGCATGCAGGATCGTCTGTTTTCCCCCACTTCACCAGGTTTGCATTTGAGGGCAGAAGGTCATATGCAGATCTGAGAATGAAGCTGATCCTGAGAGGGGCCATGTGCCAAATGTCATTCCAAGTGAGACTTCTTTGGAGTGCATTCTCCCACGTTGTCCATTGCCCTTGCTGGCTCTGCTGGACTGCTTTTTGGAGTCTTTTTTGGTCTTCTTCTTTTCTCATCTCCTGAATCATCATGTCTCTTTTGGCTTTTCCTTTGGCCTTTGACCACCATTCAGTTTTGGTCACCCCCAGTCCCTGTCTGTTGGTCTGTGTGTGTCCTGTTATTTCTCTGATCTTGAGACTTTCTTTTGCAGAATCCATCGCCTCTTGAACTTTCCATTTTCTGCCTGTCTTCAGCTGGGGCTTAATTGCTTCTACCACCTTGTCTCCTGAGTCCTCCAGCATGCTATATGGTAACCAGTTCTTAATAAAATCATGATAGCGCATTTCCATTATATGTGCATGCTTTTCTATTTGATATCTATGTTTAAGTTCGCATGTAAATTCAGACAGTCTTGGTATTGCATTAACAATTCTACTTTTATAGACGAAAAACTTTGCCCATAGTAAAATACGATCAAAAATCTGGTCTGTTTTTGTTCTCTCGTCGGTTCCGAACAAGATCAGTGACAATCTGAAACAATGTTCACATTTCTGTTTCAAATATCTTTCCAATTCCTTCCAGAATTCTTGTGTTATTGGACAATACCACAAATAGTGATGAATTGTGTCTCTTTCATTTTTGCAAAAACTACATTTATCGCTGTCTGAGAGACCCATTCTTTTTAGAAGTATATTTGATATCAAAACTCTGTGACAGAGTTTCAGTTGAAACCATCTAAATTTTATTTCTTTGATTTTTCGGACATGTTTTAATACAGTTTCCCAGTCTATCGCTGTTTGTAACTTTATTTCCCATTTTGCAAAAGACTCTATATTGAGTACATCTATTTTATCCAGGAGCAAATTGTAGTAAATTTTTTATCCTTTGACAACACTTGTTATAATTTTCAAAACTTTGCTTTTATCATTCTTGACACTGTTTTCAAATGTTATGTTTCTTTTTCTAGCGTATTCTGTTATAGCCTGGACACAGCCTAAATAATGGAGGTAATTCACCTGCACTCCTAACTTTGTTGAAAAACTTCTGTAACTTAAAAAAGTACCATTTTCATCCATCATATCTCCCACATGAATTATATCTTTGTCAAACCATAACTTGAAATAAAAATGAGTTTTATCAATTTTAAATTTATCATTATAAAAGATAGGTTCTGCTGCAATCTCCTCAGTATTTTCTAAATCTGTTTGTATGTTCAAAGTGTCATAAGATTTAAACACATCCTTCCAAAACTGGTTACACCTACTCTGTAAATACTTCTTTGGCCCAAAATAATTTAGATTGTTTACTTCTGGACAGAGCGTTACTAAAACTGTCTTCCACTTTGAGCTCTTAGTAATTAATTTTCTAACCCATGACAGTTTTAAAGCTTGCATAAAGGCGTGAATGTCTGGTAAACATATACCTCCGTTTTCAATATTATGAATTGCATACTTTCGTTTAAGTTTGTCAGGTTTGTTGTCCCATACAAATTCAAAACACATCTTTTGCAGGTGTTTTATGTCACTGTCACGGGGGTTTGGGAGCAACATCCACAGGTATACAAGTTTAGACAAAATAAGAGATTTTAATACTGCAACCTTACCAAGAGGAGTACACCTACGTTTTGACCAAATTTTAAACAAGTTTTGAACTTCTGTAAACTTATCTAACATATTTATTTCCGTTAGTTTTGATAAATCAGTTGTCAACCAAATTCCTAGCAGTTTGAATTTTATAGGGTTCCATATCATATGCTTTTCAGCCAAATGTACAGTTTGTGAGCCTTTCTTTTGCCCTAGCCATACGTTGCAGGTTTTTTCAAAATTTAATTTAAGACCTGAAATGCCTTCAAATTCTTCTATTGAGTTGAACAGTTCTTCATATGACTTTTTATCCCCTTCTAATGTAAACGATGTATCGTCTGCAAACTGGCTTATTTTAAATTCTGTGTCAGATATTTTTATTCCCTTAATTTCGTCATCTTCTCTTATTTTGCTCGCTAGTAATTCAACACATAACACAAAGAGATATGGGGATATAGGATCACCTTGGCGACATCCTCTCCTAATGGGAAAACTCTGAGATAACTTTCCGTTAACGATTACATGAGCTTTAATATTTTTGTAAAAAGTGCATATCCATTTACTCATATCCTTTCCAAAGCCACAGTAACTGATAACTTTTTCCATATAGACCCAGTTTATGGAGTCGAAAGCCTTCTCAAAGTCGACTGAGACCAGTAACCCAGGCAGATTTTTGTTTTCTAAGTAATGCATCATGTCGTACAATAGTCTTAAATTATCCCCAATATACCTCCCTGATATGAACCATTTATTCATTTATTTGTTTTTTGTTTTTTTAATTCATCTATTTATTTATTTATGTGTTTACTAATGTTGTTGCTGTCGTTGTTGTTATCATCATTATCGTCATCATCATCATCGTCATCATTTAATTATCTTCTTTTTTTTTTAATTTATTTATTTATCTATGTGTCTATCTAATTTTTGTTGTTAGTATTGCTATTATTATAATAATGATAATTATTATTATCATTATCATCATCATCATCATCATCCTTATTAATATTAATATCATCCTTATTAATGTTGTTGTTATAATCATTATCACTATTGCTGTAATTGATGTGTTGTTATACTGAGTAGATTTTATACTGCAAATAGGCAATTTGCCTGTTTGGATTCACGGGTAGGGCAGGCAAATCAGAGTGCGTGGGTCGCTATCCCCTCCCCCCTCCCCCTCCCTTCCCTCTCCCCACCCCTACCCTATTTTTTTTTACTAAAAATCTTCCGCTCTCAAACAATGACAGAGCCCACATTTCATTTAAAAAAAAAAAAAGACACAAAGGCCACATACAGATTCAGTGCACCACACGACTTAATTCATAAATTAAGGTTGAATACATGGAACACTAAATATTCTCATGGTATTACTTGTGTCTGCAGAGATAAAACATTTCTGCGCATCATCTTTTGTGTGAATGCTCAGTGTTGACCTCGCTCTATCAGGAGAAAGGTACTCAGATGAATAACTTTGACAATGCCAGTACTGTCTTATCCTACATGGTCCACATGTTGCTGAAATTGCCACGGTTATTTTGCAGTCACAGGTTGCAAAATGTTTACAAAGATCAACAGTTTCGTGTACCACTAGGGTATCTCACTTATGTAAATATACATGTATCAGATGTGGGTTTGAAAGTACTTACATGGATGAACAGTTGAGTGTGGATGGGTTTGTTGTTGTTGTTTTTCTTCTTTTTTCTTCTTTTTTTTTTTGTAAGTGTCTATCTACTAATTATTGTCTGACGATGAAAAGACATTAAATAAACCACTGAACTGAACTGAACTGGGGTGGGTGGGCTAAGGAGTGGTGGATGGGGACGGGGTTGGACAGCACAGTGGCATGCTGTTTTCAGCACACTGCCTGCTAATCAATTATCCTGAGGCGAAAGAGGCTCAAGTAAAGCCACTGACTTGCTTAGAATGACGCTTTGTCTGGAAAGAATGACGCTTTGTCTGGAAAGAATGCTTTGTCTGGAAAGAATGACGCGTTGTCTGGAAAGAATGACGCTTTGCCTGGAAAGAATGACGCTTTGTCTGGAAAGCCGGAGTGGCGAAGGCCAATTTCAGTTCCTCTTTCCATGAAAGACAGGTATAAGTAGCCTTTTAGTGCAGACTGTTTTCTGCAAATTACGTCAGGAGCTTTTATGTTGACGTCACCTGTGACGGTACAAAGTGTCCGCAGAAACAAAGTGTCCGCATGCGGACACTTTGTTCCCTGCAGACACTTTGTACCGTGAACTGACATTCAAAGGGTCCGCAGAAATCCTGCGCACACTTTGTTCCGCGAGGTGACATATAACTTACAAAAGCGGAACAAAGTGTCCGCAGCCGGTTCAGCCTCAGTGTGAGTGGGTGAGTGTGCACGTACACTCCCATGCGCGCGCATGCGTGCGTTCGTGTGTGTGTGTGTGTGTGTGTGTGTGTGTGTGTGTGTGTGTGTGTGTGTGTGTGTGTGTGTGTGTGTGTGCATCTTAATTAAAACAAAAAAGTGTAAAATTTGTTGACTACTTTTTTGTGCAGCAGCGCACAAAGTTTAGATTACGCTCACGTTCGCGCGCGCGCGCACGCACACACACACACACACACACACACACACACACACACACACACACACACACACACACACACACACTCGCACGCACGCACGCACGCACGCACGCACGCACACACACACACACACGCACACACGCGCGCGCGCGCGCGCGCGCGCACACGCATGCACGCGCATGGGAGTGTACGTGCACATTCACCCACTCACACTGAGGCTGAAACGGCTGCGGACACTTTGTTCCGCTTTTGCAAGTTATATGTCACCTCGCGGAACAAAGTGTCCGCAGGATTTCTGCGGACACTTTGAATGTCAGTTCACGGTACAAAGTGTCTGCAGGGAACAAAGTGTCCGCATGCGGACACTTTGTTTCTGCGGACACTTTGTACCGTCACATCACCCATATCACGTCTGTTTTATCTGACGAATCTATTCAGTGTGTTCCAATGATTATGTTTTGTTAGGATGTCCCTGGACAGGTTGATAATTCTAATCTGGGCAGCTTCACATGATTTGATGATGCTTCCACACTGGAGTTAGATTCTTCTTTAATTTCAGCTGAAGAAGACAGTGGTTCAGCTGCTTTCAAACGTGCTATTCTGCCATTTTCTCTAAATTCTGCAGCCTTGACGATGTCATTGTTAATCTCCGAGATATCAAGCTCGAATTCAACATTAGCCTGCGCTTCATCCAAGTTATTCACGCGTCTTTCAAACTCTTCGACTGCATCTGTTAATTCAACAAGATGAATAGAAGCTAGACTGGAACAAATTTCATCCAGTTTATTACTACAACGAGTCACCCAACTTCTTGCAGATGCACGCAACTTTATAACAGTCTTCAATTTATCACACATATTTACGATCCACTTGTAAACCACAAATCCTAAGTTACTGAGTGAAAGAAACCGTTAGATGATTCATGTACTCGGTCACCAAAACCAAAGAATGAGCAACGTCACATAAAACTATTAAAAACAGTTTTCTCCACAACATTAAACCAATACCAGCTACACATACAGCAGAGGTATCTTATCCCAGGTTTCGGCACCAAAACTATGTTCGAAACACACTGAACATAACAGAAGACACAATACTTTGCCTTCGACCAAAATAAAAACAAACCACCATAGACAACTGTTTACCGTTGCTAAATCTTTTTAATCTTTTCATATGGGAGAGCTCAAAATAAACAAATGCGCATGCGCACACACATATTCATACGCATGCACGAGCACACATCATTAGACTGAAAGAGCGCCACACACGATCCACAACAATTAGCACCAATGGTTATATTTTCTCCACAACGCCTATTTCCCATAGTGCGGGTGGAGATGCGTTCATTGTTGGCACAGTTTGATTTGCTGCTGTCATGGCAATTTCACTGGCTTGCCTCACCATCATCAGCAACACACTCACATGATCTGACTTGGTTCTGTTGATAACAAACACGTAGGGAGGGTAACTCTTGCTCCCGTGGTGAAATAAATACACGCCCATCACTCCAATCGCCTTGCAGAAATGGAAGTCAGAGCACACAGAACAAACAAGGAGACATCCTCAAAAAAAAAAAAAAATGTTCCAAGCATACCCTGTACTGGGCATATCTACACAGAAACACCAACTGGAGAAATTAACCCTTGAATATAGTCAAACACACACAAGGATGAACAGTAACAAATACAGGTAACCTCGTTGTGATTGGTATGAAAGCATTTACCTAAATAAGACAGGGAACAGTAAACAGTAAATAACGAACAAGTAAGGTAGCTCTTGTCCCCATCATGAAATAAATGCAGGCCCATAACTCCAAACGAATGCTGTTTGCGACACCGAGTCATCTGGCAGAAATGACAACACAGAGCACACAGAACAAACAGGGAGACATACACCGGACCCCCCACCGCCCCACCCCCAGGATGTTCCAAGCTTGCATGTATACCCTTTTCGACATATTTACACAGCAACAACTAGAGAAAAGAACAAACACAAAATTCAAAATTTGTTCAAGACTGGCACAGCCTTTGTCGGGCAAAATATTTTAAACATGGCCTTTCTTCCTTTGCCTGCTTCACCATCAATGACAAACACATATGGTCTGACTTGATGTTTTTCTTTTTCTCCGTGTACGCAGGCTGATACTCTTGCGGACACTCCCTGTATAGACAGGCAAGGATTAATCTCATCTACCCAACAAAGGGAGTAGAGTTTTGTACACGCTGGATGCAATATCTTGGCAACAAAGCTGCTGTGATTGTGAAACCACCGGCTGATGTAGACAGAGATGCGCTAGCCCCAAACAACTCTCACTCGCACCCTCACCCCACCCCTCCCTTCATTCCTTTTTTTCTGCCAAACGTGCGCGCGCAAACGCACTCACATAACACACACACACACACACACACACACTCTCTCAAACACACACACACTCTCTCTCAAACACACACACAATTATTCAAGCCCACGGTCAAAAGTGAGAGAGAAGAGGGGTGAAGACAACACTCTTCAAACGAACGGCTCTGCCGGGAATCGAACGCACGGTCTCCAGCCCGCAAATCCGCCATATCAATCACCACAACTTTGTCTCTTTTTGGAACGTTTCCTTTCGTTGTTTCTTACCGGCCTTTTTTTTTTTCATTGTTTAGTTAAACGAGATGGACGTGGGGCATTTGCAGAGGAGAATGTCCGGGTGTGGAATTGTTCGTATGCGGGTTATTACCAAGGAAGTGTATAGTTTCACATGGAAAAAAGGCCAAAATGCTTTTGTTTGTTTTCTAATCAAAACGCTCTTTTCTTTTGATAAACAGTAAACAAGTTGGGTATTTTTTACTCCCATAAGAAAACCTAACACAGAGTAACTTTTATTCAAGACTGGCACAGCCTTTTAAACTTGAATAAAGTCAGACAAATACATAGACGAACAATCTAATAGTGGGGGAAAAAACAGCGCAGGCCAACAACTGAACTATCTTCATAGTAATGACTTGGCAAAGATTTGGACTTAAGGAGGGAGGGGGGGGGGGGCGGATTTGAAGATGGAGAAACTGGGAACATGAAATTAAGAAAATATATCACACATATTAAAACTCTTCACTAGCTGCATAAGGGAACCATCACAATCCCTTTTGAACGCAGATATATTTGTATTGCCTGCTCCGAGGCTTTTCGTCCGCTGGATCGGACTCATCAGAGAGACACGGCTGCTTGTGTCTGGCTCCTGGCGTCAAATAGAGACACAACACAGTCCATAATACTGTGGTGTTCTCACCACCAAGGGTGCAAAAAAGAATCCAATAGCACCCCCAAAGCAGCCAGCGAAGAGTAGTAAATGAAACCAAACGAAAGTGTGGGGAGGAAAAAAGTTGCTGAAAAAACTAAAGACATTATGCAAATAGTATAAAATGTAGGGGACAATCTTTGAGCCTACGCTTGAGGATCCACCCAAAGATGCAAGGGAGATCAAAAGACAAACACACAGATGGACAGAAGCAAATACAAATAACCTCAATTTAATCAAAACAAAATCGGAATTGGTTTTGTCATAAGATGGGGCATTATGATCTACAAGATTCCACACTTAGGACAGTTTAGAAAATATAAAGCAAATGTAGAAAAAAAGAATTGAATGTCACTCGATTTAGCAGGGTTTTGTTTGCTTCTTTGTTTATTTTTGTATACCACTTCGAGAGAATAGATAAACAGTAAAAAAAAAAAAATGTGTTTGAAATGAAGGAATCAATGTGTATTTTCTCCCTAGAATGGAGAAAATATACAGCAAGATGTGCACACTCAACTGAAATATAAATTATCATGGTTCTCATAAAAAAAACGGCTTTCTGAAAAGTTTAGAAAAGAAAAAAAATTATGAAAATCGTCACGAAAAACTGTTCATGATAATCCTATATTACTAGAAACGTGCAAAATCTTGTAGTTAGGTTACAATGTGAAAAACTGAAAGGTAGTGGGTTTTTTCTTTTTTCTTTTTTTTTTTTTCTTTTTTTTTTTTTTTTTTTTTTTTTTTGTTGTTGTTGAATATCTGTGAGTATCACGAGTGACGCGTTGCTTAACTCTTTAACTCTTTAACTTGCAATAGTAAAAACCGCAAATGCGATCAAAGTCTGCCGGTTTGGTAGCCGCGCATCACTTATACACATACACAAGGGGCTTAGCAAAGAGTTGAAACATCTGGAACTCAACTCCTAAACAAACAGTGCACAACTACTAACATAATAAGTATGAAGCAATCGCCTTTTAAATGAAGGGGGTGGGGGGGGATGAAACTGTCAAAAACAGGATTTCCAACCTTTCCAATCATAATTAGCATCGTAATTGGCGAGATTCGTGAAATCCTGGTAAATGTGTTAAAGTAAGGGGATGAGGGGGGAGGGGGATGAACGAAACATTTCCACTCAAGCACAACACAGAAGTTCTTTTGTTAATGTTGACAATCGCAGTTACGTTTGTAATATTTGCATGTCGTCTTCGCCGTCTGTCCCTACTCCCTCTCTCTCTCTCTCTCTACTTCTCTTTTTTGTCGCTGTCTGTCTCTCTAGTCTCTTCTTCTGCCTCTGCCCACCCCTCTCTCTTCTCTCTCTCTCTCCTCTCTCTCTCTCTTTCGTCCTCGTCTGCCCCCCTCTCTCTCTCCTCTCTCTCTCTCTCTTCTCTCTGTCTGTCTCTCTCTCTTTTCGTGTTCTTACTTTTCCATTCTCGTCTTCTCTCTCTCCCTCTCTCTCTCTCTCTCTCTCCCTCTCTCTCTCCTCTTTCTCTCTGTCGCTGTTCGTCGCCCCCTCTCTCTCTCTCTCTCTCTCTCTCTCTCTCTCTCTCTCTCTGTCTGTCCTTCTTTACGTGATATACTATACTTTTTTCCATTCTCTCTCTCTCTCTCTCTCTCTCTCTCTCTCTCTCTCTCTCTCTCTCTCTCTCTCTCGATCAATTTTTCCCCCGACTTTCGAGCCTTCCGAATCAGAAGAACGAACAAACGAACGAAGGACATGTTATTTTACCAGGGTAATGAGATAAGCAAATTGTACATGTTTTTTTTTTTCTCCACTCTGCCCTGGGGAACACACACGCATACACACACAGGAGAAATTTCACGAGGACCACCAGAGGGTTTCATGAAGGTTTTGTTTTTCTTTTTTGATTCAATCTATCCGACTGCTGCTTCTTACATTTGTCGGTCAGCTGCCAAGTGTTTTGGCTCTCCCGTAATTTTATTTTGGTTTTGGGGAATGACAATATATTGCAAGCTTGTTGTCCCGACATCCGTGCACAAGGAAGACCACAGGGTGTTGCGTAAGGCTGTTCCAACTGTGTGCATGCTTTTCCACAAAGAGCTCGCTTCATAGAAGCCCCTACATCGACGACTGTACTTCGAATAGGATGCATATTGCTCTCACAGATTCATCAATCACACAGGCACTCTCCTGATGAGGTACTTTGGAATGCTCGAAGGATCGCTTTTTGGGTTGGGTTGGGTTGCATTGGGTTGGGTTGGGTTGGGTTGGGTTGGGTTGGGTTGGGTTAGGTTAGGTTGCGTTGCGTTGGGTTGGGCTGGATTGATTTGGGTTAGGTTGCGTTGAGTTGGGTTGGGCTTGGTTGGGCTTGGTTGGTTTGGTTTGGTTTGGTTGGTTTGATTTGGTTTGGTTTGGCTTGGTTTGGTTTGATCTGGTTAGGTTTGGTTTGGTTTGGTTTGGTTTGGTTTGGCTTGATCTGGTTAGGTTTGGTTTGGTTTGGTTTGATCTGGTGAGGTTTGGTTTGGTTTGGTTTGGTTTGGCTTGATCTGGTTAGGTTTGGTTTGGTTTGGTTTGGCTTGATCTGGTTAGGTTTGGTTTGGTTTGGTTTGGTTTGGCTTGATCTGGTTAGGTTTGGTTTGGTTTGGTTTGGCTTGGCTTGATCTGGTTAGGTTTGGTTTGGTTTGGTTTGGTTTGGTTTGGTTTGATCTGGTTAGGTTTGGTCTGGTTGGTTTGGTTTGGTTTTGGTTTGGTTTGGCTTGATCTGGTTCGGTTTGGTTTGGTTTGGTTTGGTGATCTGGTTGGTTTGGTTAGGTTTGGTTTGGTTAGGTTTGTTTAGTTTAGTTTAGTTTAGTTTAGTTTAGTTTAGTTTAGTTTAGTTTAGTTTAGTTGTTTAGTTAGGTTAGTTGTTTGGTCTGGTCTGGTCTGGTCTGGTCTGGTCTGGTCTGGTCTGGTCTGGTTGGTTGGTTTGGTTTGGTTTGGTTTGGTTTGGTTTGGTTTGGGTTTGGTTGGTTTGGTTTGGTCTGGTTAGGTTTGGTTTGGTTTGGGTTGGGTTGGGTTTTTTCCTGTTGTTTTCGTTTTGTTTTTAACTAAATGTTTAAAGTGGCTTTGATTCCAAATTGCACTTATCCTGTTGAAGTCCACATAATCATTAAGGACACACACCTAACTGCCACTGGCAGATACACTCCCTTGACCATGATAGACACACAGCCGAGGATCTGTCAGTTCTTCGCAGGAACCACCAGTCCAAGGTAAAACAAGTCTCTGAAGATCAACCCCCCCCCCCCCAACACACACACACACACACAGAGGCACACACATACACACACACACACACACCACACACAAAGGCACACACACACACACACACACACACACACACACACACACACACGAGGCACACACACACACACACACACACACACACACACACACACACAGGCAACACACACACACACACACACACACACACACACACACACACACCACAACACACACACACACACACACACACACACACACACACACACAACACACACAGAGCACACACACACACACACACACACACACACACACACACACACACACACACACCATGCGCGCGCGCGTACACACTGTGCGAGAGAGAGAGAGAGAGAGAGAGAGAGAGAGAGAGAGAGAGAGAGAGAGAGAGAGAGAGAGAGAGAGAGAGAGAGAGAGAGCACTGTTTCCCTAATGTCGCTCCTGTTACAATAACGTGCTGACACCAGTGAACAAAAACGTCATAACATAAAATGTTAATCAGCTCATCTTTACTTGACTCTGAAGTGTTTTTTTTTTAAACGCAACATCGTAACATGATACTGACGAACAGATGAAATGATACTATAACAACAACATGATCTTTTTTTTTTTAGTTGCGTACATAAAAGACAACTGGTAACACGAGTGATCCTTTGTAAGAAACATCCCTCCCCTCCAAAGATCACAAGCTGTACGGTTTGAAGGCTTGCGAAAAGCAGCTTTTGTTACCTCTTTCAGCGAGAAAACAGGAGAGGAAATGCCTTGCGGCATCGTTTCAGGGTCGAACAGGGGAGGTGTCAATTTCTTTTCCTTACCTGGGGAGGAGTCATTTTCTTTTCTTTATTGCATGGTAGCACGAGTGACACAAACATTGAAAACGAACTGTTCAGAACAGGCGCCACTGAACACCACCGAAGTGACTCGGCAGCAGTGCAGTGTCTTCTCCGGTGGGTTGCCTCTTGACGACTTAACATTGACTGCTCCCTGTGGATTGTCGGTGCCGGGCTGCGGCGGGGCCGACCGGGCTGTGGCTGTGGACGGGGTGTCGGAATGAGCGGCGTGTGTGCACTGCCTCTGAGGTGGCGCAGAGGTTGGGACAGCAAAAAAAAAAAAAAAAAAAATTGAAAACGAGCAATTTTGTATCGTTTATTTGCTTTTCCTTTGTGGCTAGTGATCACATGAAGTAAATATGTTGGACACAGTGCCATTGTACCGAGTTCTGTGGGCAAAAGTGTTATTTTAAGATTAATGTACAACTTTTTTTTTTTTCGGATAAATTTGACACCATTGTGAGAATGAACATATCTCTCAAATGCAGCCATTTTTACCACCCATGTGCTGTATTGTTGATAATATGGAAATAAATGGGAAAGGTAGTTTATCAAATGTTGTGGATACTTACTAAATCTTTGTCGTATCATCTAACTAGTTGCTGGCAGACCAGCATATTAAACCCATTTGCTGACAACAAAACTATTTTCTAACAGAAGGGACAAAAACTTCACTTTTTTTAAATGACTCATATACGAGTGAGAGAGGGGGGAAAATGTTTTCACACTTGCATAGTTTGTTGTGACACATTTGTATTCACTTTCTGGTTGGTCTTCCCGATGTTTGTAGTCCGGCTGTTAGGATTCTGCATTGGAATTTTCCCCCTAAAGAATCATCGATGAAAACCGTGGCACGGACACTGTGGAATCCCACGCGTGAACAATGTTATGTTATGATGTATATGTCTGTATTTCTTCCTTTGTTTTTTGTTTGTTTGTTGTTTGTTTGTTTGTTGTTGTTGTTTTAATAGAGAGGAACAAAGAAAGAGGATAGAGTTAAGATCAATCTTTGGTAAAGTATTTTTTTTAATTCCCCTGCAGTTCAACTTCAGAAGTGATTTGTGATGTTGTTGTGTGTGTGTGTGTGTGTGTGTGTGTGTGTGTGTGTGTGTGTGTGTGTGTGTGTGTTTTCTTTTTCTTTTTTTTTCGGGGGGGGGGGGGGGGGGTAAACACAATAGTACTGTCTAGACCTACTGCTGTGATAAAGTAAACAGTTCCCTTACCAGCACGCTTTGTCGACGTCAGTGCTGTTACCGCACTCAGCACTCCCCGTTCAGTGAGTCTCTGTGCACATCAGAGTCAGGAAAAAACGCATTAATATTTCTTCCAAAGACGGTCCCAGGACGCATTTAGATGGAAACAAGCGAGTCTAAGTACCCACTACATCACCGCAAAGAGCGTCCAGTTTCAGGTCTCCTCAGCAGTCGTCCGCCATTCTGTCTGGGTCTCGCGAGAAAAGAAGGTAGCGAGAGTGACTCGCTGTATACACGCACATCTGTGCCCGGCAAAGTTATGGCTGCGAAATCAAGAACGCTAGAGGTTTGATTACCCGTAACTGCGGTGGGCGGTTTTGCAGTTGAACGCAAGCTCTTCTTTGCTTTTCGGTGCCGTCTTAGTGAAGTATGTGAAAACGCATAATAGTAATGAAGAGAAATAGGGAAACATGTTTAACGATTGGAGATAATTAAGATTTTGGCCCCATGTAGACATAAAATGAACATGCACCGGTACAGATTTGTATCAAAGGTAACACTAGTCAGATTTGTGCACCCAAAACAATAACTCTTAAGCATAACTATCGGGCTAAGACTAGCAAGCTGAATACATTAATCAGTTGATGAAAGTTCTGTTGTTCTTTTCATTGTCGTTAGGGTTTGCAAACGGCCCAGGACAAATAAGTGAAAGATACTGAATAAGAAACAATAGAGGTTAGAAGAATAGGTAATGGGGAAAAGGACGTTCATGGCATTGAACTGCCAGGCGCTCAACAAAGCTGCTCAGGTCTTGACAAAACATGGAAGAGACAGGACAAGTGTGGCAGGATGGACAATGTAAAGACCCAGACTGCGCTAACACCTTATATCTCTGTCAAGCCGGTCACGATGGACAACATGAAGAACTAGATTAGCAGTTAATTGTCTTCAGTCTGTCATGTCACGATGGACAATGTAAAGAACCAGACAGCACTAACACCCCAAGTATCTGTCAAGTCTGCCACGATGTCAGATACGACAGATGCATAACACCGTATCGCTAAGTACAAGTTGTCACGATGGCAAGTAAAAACTAACGCACTAACACTAATTCTTCTGTAAATCCCTGTATCGCTAACGTACCAAGTCTGTCACGATGGGCAATGTAAAGAACTAGACTGCACTAACACCCTGAATTTCTTGCTGTTCAATCCCCCTGTATCGCTAACGTACCAAGTCTGTCACGATGGCAACATAAAAAACTAGACTGCACTAACACCCTTTATTCCTCTGCAACCTGTCACGATGACAACATAAAGAACTAGACTTGCACCAACACCCCATATCTCTGTCCAGTCAGTCACGATGGCAACATAAAGAACTACGACTGCCCTAACACCCCCCATATCTCTGCCAAATCTGTCACGATGGCGTAAAGAACTAGACTTGCCCTAACACCCTGTATTTCTCTGCGACCTGTCACGATGACAACATAAAGAACTAGACTGCATACCACCCCATATCTGTCAAATCTGTCACGAAGGACAATGTAAAGAACTAGACTTGCAGCACTAACACCCTGTATTTCTCTTCAATCTGTCACGATGGGCAACATAAAGAACTAGACTGCACTACCACCCTGTATCTCTGTCAAGACTGTCACGATTGACAACATAAAGAATAGACTGCACTACCACCCTGTATCTCTGTCAAGACTGTCACGATGACAACATAAAGAACTAGACTGCACTACCACTCTGTATCTCTGTCAAGACTGTCACGATTGACAACATAAAGAACTAGACTGCACTACCACCCTGTATCTCTGTCAAGACTGTCACGATTGACAACATAAAGAAGAAGAACATAAAGAATGAGACTGCGCTAACACCCTAGATCTCTAACGTGCCTTGTCTGTCATGATGGGCAATGCAAAGAACAAGACTGCGCTAGCACCCTTGATCTCTCTTCAGTCTGTCATACTGGATAAAGTAGAGATCCAGAACGCGCGAACACACTGTATCCCAGTCCTGTCTCTCACGATGGACGACTTAAAGAAGTAGGACGCACTAATACCCAGAATCTCCGATTGTCCATTCTGTCTCCCAGTGTAGTCTCCCTTTCTCGCCTGCCTGCATCATTAGTATTCATGGAAGCCACAATCACAGGCGGCCATGGCTTAGCACAGCTGCATTGTGTCTGTGTACCCGCGGCTCAAATCCCTCCTCCGCCTGTTGTCTTGATCCATATCACCAGCTCGTTTCGGTCACATGTGAATGTCAGCCTCGATCTCCATCACGAACTCATTTGGGTGATTTATACACACATCGGCCGCTCCCCCCCCCCCCCCCCCCACACACACACACACACCCCCCCCTCTCACTTTTCAACCTCTCTCCTTCCCTTTCTCCCCTCTCCAGTTCATAGACTATCGCAGATACACCAAGCCAACGCGGGAAAAAAAATGATGTGGCTGCACACCATTAATTGATGCGCCAAGGCTTTGCTTAAGGAGTCAAATATTTATACACTGGCGCGATTAGATTGTTTTAAGGATCATTATTGTGTCTGAAAGTTGATTCCCTTCATTTTCTTTCATACAGCCATCAAAGTACGAGCCAGGTGGTTCCAAGCAGACAGGTAAAAGAATCAAAGGAATGGGACTATTTGGGGGCTTCCAGCTAGCACAAAGATAGGGTCACGGGTGAGTGCAAAGGCCTGAAATGTGACGTCAACTAAGGAGAAGGTCATGTGTTTGAGACTGTCTGTGATTTCATCTGTGAAAATGTCTGTGACTTCTGTGGAAATCCCCCCAGATCAAGGGAAATATTTGGTGGGGAGTTGTTCTTTTGATCAATTATCAGTTGAGCATTAAATGCTGGCTCAAATTTATGGCAGGCCTCAAAACCCTTACGTGGAATCATAGTGTTTAAGAGTAAAATCGTAATTGTGGCGTGAGGCCAACCTCTCTTCTTCCCTCTCTCCTCTCACCATTACATACATCATCGAAGAAACACTAAGCCAACGCACGAAACTGATGTGCGGTATGTCCAAGCAATGTTGATGTCGGGTATCGACTTGTGTGTTCAGTGTTTTTATTCATCTTAAGCAGGATTCTCTCTCTCTCTTCTCTCTATCTCTGTCTCTCTGTCTGTCTTCTGTCTCTGTCTCTCTCTCTCTCTGTCTCTCTGTGTCTGTCTGTCTGTCTGTCTGTCTGTCTCTCTCTCTCTCTCTCTCTCTCTCTCTCTCTCTCTCTCATTGTTCTGTCGCGGTAGACATACAAATGTACCCATTATTCGTAACTTTACGAAGCGGCGCACAAAGCCATCGTGTTCGCCGGTGGTGAAGGTTGGAGGAGGGGGGAGAATTGAGCAAGGAGGGGGAGGGGGGAATGGGGGGGAGAGAGAGAGGGGGAGAGAGGAGAGAGGAGGAGAGAGAGAGAGAAGGCAGCGCACGGGAATAAAACGTCTCTCCTGAAATGTTGTGATAAGAGACAGAGTTGCTGAGGACCAATTTCTCTCCTTTGTCTGATCCTCTTCGCCCCCCCCCCCTTCGCCACCCCTGCCCGTCTGTTCCCCCCCCCACCCCCCCCCCCCCCCCCCCCCCCCCCTTCCCTTCCTCTCCCATCATCTTCCCTCTAATGTGGGTGATTTCAACGATATAAGCGGCATAGTGTGGGGGGTGGGGGTGGGGGTGGGGGTGAGAATAAGGACAATACTCCCTTCAGACTAGGTATCTTCCAATCAGGATTAACCAGCTCGTTCCTTGCTGTCCTTGACCTCCTTATGTATTACTTCTTTTTTGTCGTTTTTAAGCAGAAATATGAGAAAAATGGTTTGTTTTTTCAGTTTTAATGTTACTGATAAACACTGAAATTGGGAAATATTCAAAGCATTCTTTCAGCATAACACGCCTTTACAGATTTCAAAATGTCAAAAAAAATAGAAATAGGCGGTGGAGACGTGGAGTAGGAAAGGGATGAGGGTATATGAGAGAGAGAGAGAGAGAATGCGAATGCGAACGTTTAATGCATATAGGCCATAGGCATCTTGCACAATGATAATGGGAAATATTGGGGACGTGGGTGGGGAAGGGAGTGGTAGATAAGAGAGAGAGAGACAGAGACAGAGACAGAGACAGAGACAGAGATAGACAGAGTTGATGGTCTATGTCTTTGTGGCATAAAAATCTATTCACATAACTGAATTTAACCCTGCTTCTACCTCCCAACCACCCACCCTCCACCTTCCCCTTTGATCACATTCCACGCCCCCTCGATTGGGTAGGTATCTGAGCCCTTTGTATCCAATGACATACACACTGAATAATCAAAGCTGAGACCCAAGCAAAAGGGCTGATGTCGCATCTAATTACACTAGTTCAAACAGAGCCACGAGTATTTCTTTTAATTGCCATGTGAAACAGTTGGGACATCAGAATATGTTATTTCCCATCAGGCAACAGGAATCCCCTTTGGTGACGATCAAAACTAACATGTTAAGGAAACTTTAAAGAAAAATTACAACTCCGCCGAACGAATGCGACAAAACCAACTGCAAGGCAAAACACGACGCGTTTCGACGTCTTCGATCTTCTTCAGGCGAGGCAAACAACGTTAAAGACAATGAAAACGAAGAATGAACAATGATTGATTATCTCCGCAATGTGGTCTGTCTTCCCTGAAGAAGACCAAACAGGCCAAAACGCGTTGTGTATTGTGTTGTAATGTGTTGGTCGCTTTCGTTCGGAGATACAGTGATTTTACTTTTGAGTTTGTTTCTATTTCCGCCTGCGGTCATCTCACTTTGAAACTGACACATTCAGGGTCAGTTGATGTTTACTCATGCATAGCGTGGCTTTTGCACATAGACTTTGATCTGAACATGCTTTTGCACATAGACTTTGATCTGAACATGCTTTTGCACATAGACTTTGATCTGAACATGCTTTTGCACATAGACTTTGATCTGAACATGCCTTCCTTTGGCTTTCTTTTATGTACTCTACTCTAGCTTTGTTGTTGTTGTTGTTGTTGTTGCTTTTTGCAAGGTTTGTTCCAGCAAATTTTTATATGGAATGTTCTTTTCCTTGACTGAACTGTGTTTTAGAACGGAAACACCTGCAAAACTGTTTCAACTAATTGAGCGAACATTCTTCCCCTAATTTTAAGTAAAGAACGAACATGGTGTTTTAGTCGTGGTTCTATCAACATGCTTCCTCTTTTTCTCAGATTCTTATGCTTCTGTGAGATCGCAAATGACAAGCTGACTATGATTTTAAGGTGATAAGTTGACGTTCATTATCAAGGTTTCCATTCACGGGTGGAAACCACTCTTTTAGAGATGATGATGAAGATGAGGAGGAGAAAGTAAAGGGGGAGGAGGAGGAAGTGGAGGAGGAGAAGGATAAAGCTGGTCATGATGATCTTTATTTCTAATAACAGACAGGCAGGTTCATCTGAGTTTCCGCCTCCCTTGCCTTTGACACTAGCAAGTTAAAGCTGAGACCATTTAGCACACAGACATCTATTCTCAGAGGTTAACCAGAAGTTGTGCCTAGACTGTACTCTCCCGTCGACGTCAACTCAAAGAGAAGGATACTAACAATAACAGACATCGTGAATCACTAAAACAAAACAAATAAAGAGGGGGGTGTAGGGGGGGGGGGGAGCGGGAGGGGGAGAGGGTGGAAAGAAGGAAGCCAAAATGCCTGTAAAGATGGTACAGAATAAACAATAATCCACCAATCTTTAGTTCGGCTGTGAATGGAAGGAAGCAGGAATGAGGTGGAGGTCGGGAGGCTGTTGGGGGGGGGGGGGGGGGGGGGGGGGAGAGGGGAGAGCGCTTGGGAAGTGAGAGAGGAGAGAAAGGGGAACATCTAGAAAAAAAGAACGGTGAATTGAACAAACAGAACGCTACATTAGGAAAAGCGAACGGTGAATTGAACTGACAGAACGCCACATTAAGAAAAGAGAACGGTGAATTGAACATACAGAACGCTACATTAAGAAAAGAGAACGGTGAATTGAACAAACAGAACGCCACATTAAGAAAAGAGAACGGTGAATTGAACATACAGAACGCTACATTAAGAAAAGAGAACGGTGAATTGAACAAACAGAACGCTACATTAGGAAAGGAGAACGGTGAATTGAACAAACAGACAGAACGCTACATTAAGAAATGAGAACGGTGAATTGAACAAACATACAGAACGCTACATTAAGAAAAGAGAACAGTGAATTGAACAAACAAACAGAACGCTACATTAGGAAAAGAGAACGGTGAATTGAACAAACAGAACGCTACATTAGGAAAAGAGAACGGTGAATTGAACAAACAGAACGCTACATTAAGAAAAGAGAACGGTGAATTGAACAAACAGACAGAACGCTACATTAGGAAAAGAGAACGGTGAATTGAACAAACAGAACGCTACATTAAGAAAAGAGAACGGTGAATTGAACAAACAGAACGCTACATTAAGAAAAGAGAACGGTGAATTGAACAAACAGACAGAACGCTACATTAAGAAAAGAGAACGGTGAATTGAACAAACAGAACGCTACATTAGGAAAAGAGAACGGTGAATTGAACAAACAGACAGAACGCTACATTAAGAAAAGAGA
Organism: Conus canariensis; assembly: GCA_033310375.1. Lineage (NCBI taxonomy): Eukaryota > Metazoa > Mollusca > Gastropoda > Neogastropoda > Conidae > Conus > Conus canariensis. The sequence goes on along the minus strand of CM065742.1, from coordinate 9,298,786 downwards.
ACGGTGAATTGAACAAACAGAACGCTACATTAAGAAAAGAGAACGGTGAATTGAACAAACAGAACGCTACATTAAGAAAAGAGAACGGTGAATTGAACAAACAGAACGCTACATTAAGAAAAGAGAACGGTGAATTGAACAAACAGAACGCTACATTAAGAAAAGAGAACGGTGAATTGAACAAACAGAACGCTACATTAGGAAAAGAGAACGGTGAATTGAACAAACAGAACGCTACATTAAGAAAAGAGAACGGTGAATTGAACAAACATAACGCTACATTAAGAAAAGAGAACGGTGAATTGAACAAACAGACAGAACGCTACATTAAGAAAAGAGAACGGTGAATTGAACAAACAGACAGAACGCTACATTAAGAAAAGAGAACGGTGAATTGAACAAACAGACAGAACGCTACATTAAGAAAAGAGAACGGTGAATTGAACAAACATACAGAACGCTACATTAAGAAAAGGGAACGGTGAATTGAACAAACAGACAGAACGCTACATTAAGAAAAGAGAACGGTGAATTGAACAAACAGACAGAACGCTACATTAAGAAAAGAGAACGGTGAATTGAACAAACAGACAGAACGCTACATTAAGAAAAGAGAACGGTGAATTGAACAAACAGAACGCTACATTAAGAAAAGAGAACGGTGAATTGAACAAACAGACAGAACGCTACATTAAGAAAAGAGAACGGTGAATTGAACAAACAGAACGCTACATTAAGAAAAGAGAACGGTGAATTGAACAAACAGACAGAACGCTACATTAAGAAAAGAGAACGGTGAATTGAACAAACAGACAGAACGCTACATTAAGAAAAGAGAACGGTGAATTGAACAAACAGAACGCTACATTAGGAAAAGAGAACGGTGAATTGAACAAACAGAACGCTACATTAAGAAAAGAGAACGGTGAATTGAACAAACAGACAGAACGCTACATTAGGAAAAGAGAACGGTGAATTGAACAAACAAACAGAACGCTACATTAGGAAAAGAGAACGGTGAATTGAACAAACAGAAAGCTACATTAGGAAAAGAGAACGGTGAATTGAACAAACAGACAGAACGCTACATTGAGAAAAGAGAACGGTTAATTGAACAAACAGACAGAACGCTACATTAGGAAAAGAGAACGGTGAATTGAACAAACAGACAGAACGCTACATTAGGAAAGAGAACGGTGAATTGAACAAACAGAACGTCACATTAAGAAAAGAGAACTGTGAATTGAACAAACAGACAGAACGCTACATTGAGAAAAGAGAACGGTGAATTGAACAGACAGAACGCTACATTAAGAAAAGAAAGCGATGAATTGAACAAACAGAACGCTACATTAAGAAAAGAGAACGATGAATTGAACAAACAGAACGCTACATTAAGAAAAGGGAACGATGAATTCAACAAACAGAACGCTACATTAAGAAAAGGGAACGATGAATTGAACAAACAGACAGAACGCTACATTAAGAAAAGAGAACGATGAATTGAACAAACAAACAGAACGCCACATTAAGAAAAGAGAACGATGAATTCAACAAACAGGCAAATGAAACACAGATCAACAGAAAGTACAGAAGGCAGCGAGGGGAGAGTGGGGGGGGGGGGGGGGGGGGCAGACAGACAGACAGACAGGTCGATAGACGGACAGATCACAATGCAGATTAGTGTACACCTGGACAGCTGACAGAGACAAGCAGGGCACAGCAGAGAAAGGGAGACAAACCAGACGGGATTAGAGTTCGGTCTCTAACTAGGCCAAAAAAACAACAACAACAAAAGAAAAAAAAAAGAAGAAGAAAAGAAAAACACTAAGAGAGCGAAATAGAAGAGATGTATGTACTAACCAAAGAATCATATAGGCACACGACATAGTTTCAAACAAATTATTGGCAACTGCGACCAAGTTGGCGCTTTGAATTTATGTGTATGTGTGAGTGTGTGTGGGAGGGGGGGGGGGGTGTATACATAGCCAGAGAGAGAGAGAGAGAGAGAGGTGTATATACGTGTGTGTGGTGTGTGTGTGTGCGTGTGTGTGTGTGTGTGTGTGTGTGTATGTGTGTGTGTGTGTGTGTGTGTGTGTGTGTGTGTGTGTGTGCAGTATTCCTTAAAAAACACCTATTCGTCGACCAAATTAATCACCAACAACAGGAAATTGACGATAATAACATCAGAGAGACAGACAGACAGACAAACAGAGGCGGGAGACTATGTAATGTAAAAGTTTTCAAAGACTAACGGGAGCGTTAGATTTTCTTCGGATCAATATACAACTTTCCTTTTCTTCTCTACCTTACATCGGCAGCCACCACCACCACCACCACCACCACCACCGCCACCACCACCGCCGCCACCGCCGCCGCCGCCGCCGCCGCCGCCACCCATCCCCTCTCCTTCATTCCACTTCTCGTTGCACGAGAGGAAACTCATCTGACCTGCTAAAGCCTCGAGTTGAAGATGACACTCCCCCCCCCTCCCCCCCCCCCCTCCCCAACCCTTCAACATCTGTTTCTGTGATTGAAACTCGTTAGGTAAAAACAAGATGCAAAGCACATAAACGTACTCCCAGTTTATCTTGAATACGCGTGAGATATTCCATAAAGAGGAAACACCGTTCTGGGCCGTAATAGCCGTTAGTAACGGATATAACGGTAAACATCGGGCATCATCCGTGACCCATAATGAACATACCTACAAATTTTCAGAAAGATCGGCCAAGTACTTTCTGAGATATTGCATAAAGAAGAAAAACCGTTATGGGCCGTTACAGCCGTTAGTAACGGATATAACGGTAAAATAAAACATCGGGCATTATCTGTGACCCATAATGAACATGCCTACAAATTTTCGGAAAGATCGGCTAAATAGTGTTGTCTGGAGCGAGTGGAACACATTTGGACCACGGACACACACACACACACAACACACACACACACACACACACACACACACAAAAGCATTCTTGAAATGTGTGTGTGAGACGGAAGAAGAATCAGAGGACCGAGCGGAGGAAAATGGGGGAGAGTGAACAAAAGAAATAAGAGCCAAAAGAAAGGCCCCCCCCCCCCCCCCCCCCCCCCCCCCCCCCCTCTTGTCCATGCCTTGCTTCCTGCTTGAGGACAATGGGGACACGGTGGCTTTGTGGCTGAGCAATCCGCCGGGGATTTTCGGAGGACGGAGAGTGACGATTCGGATCCCCAAGAAAAATCATAGTCTGTCCCGTTTTGTAACTGGACACTTGGACACACATCATAGCGTGTCACTTGCTATTTATCACGTGACATAAGCAAAACGTGGTATTGCTTCTTCGCTATATGTGGGGGGAGGAGGTGGGGGGGGTAATGCAATACGTCTTGAATATGCATACTCATAAGCACACTTACACGGACATTTTGAAATAAATAGATAAATACTAAAAATAAATGGTACGTATCTTATCGCTTTTTGCGTCTTGTCTATCGATCTGCCCTTTCCAGTCGTGCTCGAGCGGTTAGGAGTCGCAAGCTCGCCCAAGTCTCTGTACCGATTTAGGTCAGACACAGCTTCAACAGGTACAGATCTGTCACTTAAAGTCTTCACGATATTGTACGCTTCATTGATTCGGTCACGTGACTTGGGTACGTCCCATGGTCACGTGATCTGAATCGAGAGTTCGCGCAGTCAGCAACAGCATCGCTGAGGAAGATGGCCGGATGGCTGTCGAAAGCTACGAGCGAGTAGTGCATTTTCTTTTGTTGGGAGACTAGGTCTAACTTCAGGTAGCAATATGTCTTCATAATATTCTGACCGTTTTGTTTTGTTTTGTTTTGTTTTTTTGTTTTTCATCCATACCTGCTTTGCAAACGCTTGCATGCCCGGTCACTCTACACAGTAAAGGAGGGGACCTGGGAGGGAGAAGAACCTTCACTAAGATCAGAGACCAACGCCACGAAGAAGTTTTCTGGCATAAAATCACAGAGTCACGCACTCCGAGGCACAAAGCGGACAATCATTCTTCTTGCTGCGTTCGTCTTACCCTTGGGGTGTCCAGTGGAAATCCTTTCGCGTTGGCTAACTCTTTGAAGTGCCTCTTGCACAACTTTCACTTTAAGGGTTTGTTTTTTGTTCGTTTGTTTGTTTTTCTAAACATTTTCAATACTTTTTTTTCTTCACAGTCGTGTGGTCCCTCCACACTGGTCTCCTTCCCTCCCCCTTCCCCTAACTAAGAGCCGTGGGTTGTTCCATCTGACGTAGGCAGCAAGATCACACTCCTGCGGTCTGCGAGTTTTGGCAGCAAACTTGACTCCCTTAAGCTTACTCCTCAGTTCTTCTTTTCCTTTCTTCTTCTTCTTCTTCTTCTTCTTCTTCTCATTGCGCTTGCCTCTGTCTTCAACCTGTCGTTGTCGATCTTCAAGGTAAGTATAGCAAATCGCAGTCCTTAATACTCTGTGCGACACTGGAAAAATCCGAGCCGTTAGCGCATAGATATAGTTGCAAAGCGAGACGGCTGCAGGCGGAAATCTAAACAAATCTTAAATAAATGTTAGCGAACCGCCCAGAGAACGTGGACAAACGAGTCACAAGACGAAACACAACGCGTTTCGACCTCTTAGGTCTTCATCGGGTGAGACATAAACGAATAAAACAACGAAAATCAACGCCTTCTTCCTTGCGCTGAACCCTGTGAAGTGATCTGAAGCGATCAAAGCTAAGTGAATTTTCGTTGTTTTATTCGTTTATGTCAACGCCTTCTTCCTTGCGCTGAACCATGTGAAGTGATCTGAAGCGATCAAAGCTAAGTGAATTTTCGTTGTTTTATCGTTTGTCTCACCCGATGAAGACCTAAGAGGTCGAAACCCGTTGTGTTTCGTCTTGTGACTCGTTTGTCCACGTTCTCTGGGCGGTTCGCTAACATTTATATAAGATTCGTTAGCGCATAGTTTCAACATCAGATCGTCATTGGTGACATTTGCCCTGAGACTTTGTTCTGGCGAAGTCCATTTGCTAGTGGAGAAAGACACAGCTGAAGAACCTTCGCAGATGTCCTCTCTCGCCTCCATTAGGTCGGTGCTGCTAGGCCCGGCTTCCAATGCAGATCGAGACAAGTTCTCCTTCACAGAACTATCCATCACAGCCCTCAGCTTTTTCCGCTCACACTGACCGCTGTGACGTCTGTCGCAGAGTTCAGAAAAGGGGGCCTCTGAAGTACTCGATCCCCACTGCCAAGCTGGTCAGTATTTCCCGTTGTCTGCCCATTGAGTACACCGGGTCACGAAGCCCAGCATTAGGGGGCAGAAAAGTTTTTTTTTCGAAAAAAGTTGTAATGATAAAATGATTGTTTTAGTAGGGTGCATCGGTTGTCGTTTTTGTCAATTATCAGGCATCCGAGGGGCCATGTTTTGCGATTAATTGACAAAAAATAAATAAATAAATAAACTTTTTTTTCTGTTGCTCGTTCGGTTTCTCGTTTGTTTGTTTGTTTGTTTGTTGTTTTCCGATGGAGCTTGGAGCTGTTACAAACACGTCTGCTGCATGCTGCTAACACTGTTCCCTTCAAATGCCAGATTTATGAATAGGAAGCCTCCAAACAGAATTTTCAAGCTTTTTTTTAATTTTTATTCATTTTAGGAAGGGGGCTAATTCTTGCGTTTCAGGGAAGATAAGTTGATGCGTGCAGGTTAGAACTTCACACGATAGTTTCTGTTCCCGATGAGGACGGATGGGGGGATGGGGAGGGGGGGAGGAGGGGCGGAGTGGGAGTAGGTGTGAGAGGGAAGGGGGTGGGGGGGGGGCAGCTGACCACAAACTGATTCACCGTAGAACAAGGTTTTGAGGAACCAAGAACAATTCCTGGAGCATTTCGGTGGAAGCTTTCCTACAATGCTTTTAATTCATTGATGTAGTTTCTTCTTGTTTCGTTCTTGCCGCAGACAAAAGTGAATTTGCAAACAGAAATGCGAAATTCAGCCATTTTGTATTTGGGATATGCAAATTGACCCAGTCCGGAACAAACTGAGTTTGCCAATGTCCGTGATGGTACACACACACACACACACACACACACACACACACACACACACACACACACACATGCTCACACATACACACAAACGCGCGCGCCCCCGCGTGCCCGCATGCACGAACGTATGCCTGCACGCATGTACGCACGCGCGAACACATACACACACGCACGCACGCGTGCGCACGTACACATACACACACTCGCACGCGCGCGCACACAAACACACACACACGCACACATACACACACACACGCACGCACGCATGCACGCACACACGCACGCAAGCACGGAGAGAGAGAGAGAGAGAGAGAGAGAGAGGGGGGAGAGAGAGAGAGAGAGAGAGAGAGAGAGAGAGAGAGAGAGAGAGAGAGAGAGAGTTATTCTATTCACTTGCCAAAAATGTGAAAATGTCAGATGCAGTTGGGAAGTTGATCGAATGAAAGAATCAAAAAGATATACCCAAAATACGTGGAAGATGTGTCAGACTTGCTTCACGCCACGTCGACGAACAACCAGTCAGACAATATAAAGAGAGTTCCCGCTTTTAATGAACAACTTGACACTAGCTTTTGCCCCAAGAGGTCGAAACGCATTGTGTCTTGTCCTGTACCTTGTTTGTCTATGCCCTTGGCGGTAACTAACCCCTTCTCTTTCTAAATTTAACAACTAAACGTTTTACGCTATTTACATACTTATTCTTTCTACGCTGACATCAAAATTAACAAGCATATTCTTTAAAATTACATTAACAGGTCCTCACGGATAAAAAACAAACAAAACAAAACACACACACACACACACACACACACACACACACACACACACTAATAGCTTTCACAAAGTTTGTTTTTTTTTAGTCCTCAGAGACCTTTCATAATTCACCGGTTAACAGTCTCTGCGATGTCCGTCGTCTCACAAAACGAACCACAAACTGTTCTTGTGCCCCCTCGCGACAAAACTACTACATCCCTATTCTAACCAGGGGGAAAAAAGGTTCCTGACAGAAAAAGAAAAGTATATTAATCATGATATAATTCTTCTTCTGAAGAACATTCATTTTCTTTTTATTTGTCACTTCTCGTCGTCTTCCTTTGGCTGAACTGATGGTTTTTCTCTTTACTACGGCTAGCTGCGGCCTTCAGTTTACAAGTACACCCAGACACCTCCTTTGTCTTTGACCAGCAAACAATGAGGCATGCGTTCTTGCAGAGCCTCGCTGTGCGTAACCACGGCGCCGTCGACCGCTCTCTCTCTGTCTCTGTCTCTCTGTCTCTGTCTCTCTCTGTCTCTGTCTCTCTCTCTCTCTCTCTCTCTCTCTCTCTCTCTCTCTCTCTCTCTTCTCTTCTTCTTCTTCTTCTTCTTTCTTCTTCTCCTTCTTCTATCGACGACCTTCCTCTTCTTCAGCGTTCCAGTATCTGGTAGCGTGTGAACTCGTTTTACCCCGTTGGATGCTCACACAATACTCAAGGGTATAGTCAGTTCACTCCAACTTCGTTGAGTGCAGAAATTTGTGGGAAGAGGTTGTGGAAAAAGACAGATAAAAGATATGGTAGACAGAAAGGACAGTAGACGACAGTACAGCAAAGGAGGAGACAATTACTGAGAGCGAAAGGAAACGGGGACGTTACTAGCACAGAATGTCCAGAAGGAGCGGGGAACTATTTGTACAAAAGACCCCCCAGTATCCCCTCGGGGGACTATTGACGACCAGCATCATTATATTGATGATTCTGTCGTATACTTAGGGGGTTGCGAAGGTTTGCACTGTGTTTGTCAGACATAGTTTAGATTTTAGCTTGAGGGGGTTGGGCGGTGGGGAGGGGGGATGTAGGAGGAGGTGGGAGGATGGAGAGGTGGGGGGTGTAGGAGGAGGCGGGGGAGGGATGGGGGAGGGGAGGGTGTTGTCGTTGGTGTTATTGGTGAGAGGCGAGTCTATACCTGAAGCGGTCCAGGGTCTCCGCCGTCACCACATCCTCTGGTAGTTTGTTCCACTCTGGGATGGTTCTCGGGAAGAAGGACATTTGTCGGTAGTCTTTCCTGTATTGTGGGATGTCGTAGCTGCAGCTGCTCTCTCTCTCTCTCTCTCTCTCTCTCTCTCTCTCTCTCTCTCTCTCTCTCTCTGCGCTTCAACTATACACTTTACAGGTTATTTAATCTACCCGAGCTCTTTGTTCACCGCTCAGCATGCATGGATGCTACCGCGGTTTTCTTGAGCAGGTTAGCGTAGGCACAAGACTCTACAATTCTCCCTTGTTTTGTTTGTTTGTTTGTTTGTTGTTGTTGTTGTTTAACAATAGCCTGCACAAGCAATCTACATGTTTTCCGTCGACACTCTCCTGCAAGAAATAAACATAGGAAGCCACCAGGAACTTGGGCACCGTTCCTGACAAGATGATATAAGAGCAAAACATGTGAAGATGATCGAATTAAAAAAACAAACAAACAAACAAGATACTTAGAAGATGACATAAGCGCGAAGCATGGCGTATGTATGGCAGATCATTGTGTGTGGTGTAATGAATATGGTCAAAAGCATATGTTGCTGAACTGCATCCACGTACACGCATAAATGTAGTGTACATTCTCTCTCTCTCTCTCTCTCTCTCTCTCTCTCTCTCTCTCTGTGATAGTTTAAAAACGGATTATAACGAGTTAGTGCAATATTTCACAGGAGTCGATAAACCATTAATTCATGCCGAAATAAACGTGCAGCGCGATGTTTTACGTGTTCTCTGTCTGGATTAGCTGCAAGTACTCACTGCTCTAAACTGTGCAAGCCTCAGTGGAATAGGTCTTTCTCCTTAAAACATTGTCATGTGACTAAGGGGGGGGGGGGGGGGGGGGGTGGTGGTTGCTAGAGCCCGTGGAGATTGCGGATCTGGATTTATGTGTGGATGCAAAATCCGTTGAACATCGGTGAATGTATGAACTCTTTCCTGTGTTTTTGTACTCCCAGTTCTTATAGAACAGGGAGTACTTTACAATGGGAACGAAGAAATGCTGTCTGTGTGTTTGTGTGTCTGTCTGTCTGTCTGTCCGTGGTCAAAATGTGATCCTCTCGCTCCAGACAAAACTTTTGGGCCGATCTTTCTGAAAATTTGTAGGTATGTTCATTATGGGTCAAGGATGATGCCCGTTGTTTTATTTTACCAGAATATCCGTTACTAACGGCTATAACGGCCCAAAACGGTTTTTCTTCTTTATGGGATATCTCAGAAAGTACTTTGCCGATTTATTAGTGGTTTGGATGATCTTGTGACAAATAGGAGCCTTATTCCAATGTAAGTGATGTAATGCTGAAAATGGATTAAACAATCGTTAAAAACCGTTATTTTGCCGTTATTTCTTATATATAGGTGGATTTTAATGAAATTTGGTATATAGAAAGGTTATCACACACAAATGGCACTTCTATATAGTGTTTCAAAATTTGACCGTTAAAAACCGTTATTCTTGACATAGTTATTGTCTGATTTGGATGAAATTTAGTATGTACGCAGGCTTTAGTCCAGTGAAGACTGAAATACCAGTTTCAAACGTGTACATTGGTTATATAACCGTTAAAACCGTTATTTTGCCGTTATGTTTTTCATATATTGGTGGATTTTAATGAAATTTGGTATATAGAAAGGTTATCACACACAAATGGCACTTCTTTATAGTGTTTAAAAATTTGACCGTTAAAAACCGTTATTCTGGACATATTGTCTGATTTGGATGAAACTTGGTATGTACGCAGGCTTTAGCCCAGTGAGGACTGAAATACCAGTTTCAAACGTGTACATCAGTTATATAACCATTAAAAGCGTTATTTGCTGTTATTTTTTATATATTGGTGGATTTTTGATGAAATTTGGTGCATAGAAAGGTTATCACACACAAATGGCACTTCCATATAGTGTTTCAAAATTTGACCGTTAAAAACCGTTATT
>CM065742.1:9266337-9283837 GCA_033310375.1 Conus canariensis | reverse complement strand
ACCACCCCCGCCTTTTTATTTTTTTTGTCTTGTCCTTTGTGTGTGTGTGTGTGTGTGTGTGTGTGTGTGTGTGTGTGTGTGTGTGTGTGTGTGTGTGTGTTTTCTCGTCTTTCTTTTCCTTTTTTTTTTTTTTTTTTTTTTTTAAGACGGTCCTTTTTTTCTCCAACTCTCACGCACCATGTAGGTCTGTATGTTGAACTGCTACCAATGGACACTTTCTTGCTGCCGTTAATGTTCTGGCGTTTGATACAGCGCGTCAGGGTTTGTTTTTTGTACTAGTGTTTGGTGTAGTGACATTTCACACACTATGCAAAAAAAAAAAAGGCCCGGACACCTCCCAGAAACCGTCCTTGAAACGAAAGACGAAATCCAATATGTAAGGATGATACCAGAAGTGCACGAAGAAGGGCAGAAGGAAAGAGAGCAACAAGAAAGAACAGAGGAGAGAGAGAGAGAGGGGGGGGGAGTGGGGGGGAACCACACGGGTAGTGGTAAAGATGGAGTACAGCTCGTCTCGCAAACCGGACTATTCCCCTATAGAAGGCTCTCCTTACAGTGAAAGCAAAAAAGACTGCAAGGAAGACACGAGGAAAGCCTTGCAGCAAGACAATCAGTATCAATGAGGGGAGAGAGAGAAGAGGGGAGAGAGAGAGAGTAAAACCCTTTGTCTGGATGAGTTTGGCTCTGAGGTCATGCGGTGCAGGACAACTGAACAAAAACAAAAACAAAAACAAAAAAACAAAAAACAAAACAAAAAAACCACCTCCCATCCTCCATTGCCAAACCACAGCAACGACATCTCAGTTCATCGTCGGCAGAGTTGGAATATATGAAACGATGGCCAGCAATGTCAGAAACACCCAGTCTAACTTTCACTCATGTGCTGATAATATATATATATATATATATATATAATATAATATATTCGATTCACTTTCCTATTGATATACAGTTCTGACTCTTAACAGCGTCGTCTTAACATTTGTGTACCGTATGTCTCGATTCAATTTTTATTGACACGACCGTGCCATTTCCGCCATCTACAGTCAATAATTCTCTCTTTGAAACACTTCAAAACCCAGATAGATTCTGAACAAGCAGAGAGAGAGAGAGAGAGAGAGAGAGAGAGGAGAGAGAGAGTTCATACCGCCCTGTCTTTCTGTCCTTCACACGGCCTGTGAGTGTGTCCAGCGAAATAGCCTTAGCCTCCATTCCTGGCTCCGGTGAACAGAGATGCTAGGCCAAAAATAATTATGATTACAGCATGTCCAGGACGGGGAAATCGTGATGGTATTGCTTAGGTGCACTAAGTTGATGTATTATTAGTCAGGCTTAACACACCAAGGTTATCTTTGCACTCATACACGCATATGCACACTCATGCGCCCATCAAACATTCGCCTCTCTCTGGGAATGGGATGTCACACATTCGTTTCTCTCCCAACACGACTGAGCACAAGAAATACAATTTCTATGCTACTTATAATCAAACATAAAGAATCCAATTACACAAAATGAAATATCAAAACATAAAAGATCAATACTTCCTAATCCCGGGTTATAATAAAATGACTTCTTACCTGGCCAGGTTTTCACACAGATGCCCTTGGTTGACTGGCTCCAGGCTTCAGGACTGGGTCCTTTGTGGTCGTCTCTGGGATCTTGACGTAGAACTCTTCTTCTTCGTCTCTTTCACCCCCTCTGGGTTCAATTTCAGTCGTCTGTCTTCACCCACCTCTGGGCTTCAAACTTAGTTTTCTTCTCTTCCAGCTTGTCTTTAACCCTAAGACTTTGCTGTCTCTTCTATCTCCCAGACCACGTTTCTCTCGACCCTGTGTCCTGCCCACCTTCTCTCCTCTCTCTCCTCTGTTCTTCTCTCTCTCTCTTGTGGTGGTCTTCTCCTCCCGTTGTTCTCCCTCACTTTATATAGGGAGGGACACAAAGGATTTCCCTTCGAGCCATGCCTTTGTCCATACTGCTTCTCAAACCCTCTGTTCACAAGTACCCTGAATTTTCATTCGCTACATTCTTCCACACATCAGCATTTACCCACATCCCTACCTAATTGATTAGCAAACAAACACTTGGCACCAGATGGATATCGAAATTTCCCGCCGACTTCGGGGGTAACTTAACACAGTAATTATCTTAAAGAGGGCTACGACAACAACGTCCACGTGCATTCAACCAGCCTGACAATAGAACCAACACAGTGCCCCATGGCAATACCAACTGAACGAGTCCAAGACTCCTGCTCTTCAATGACTGTTTACAAAAGAACCTCAGCTGACTGAGTATTTAGCGCCCACTTGATGCACCAAGGTCCTAGTGTTACATCCCTCCCCCCTTTCACTATTGGGAAGGTCCAAAACTCGGAAGAGTCCTTACTACCTTAGGTGCCATTTGTCACCTGACCACTTCGTCCTCCCTGACACAGTTCGACCGTGTGCGATGGGTAAGGCATACTGGTTAATGGGTCTATTACCTATTTCGTACTACGTACAACGTCCTTTTGCCTCTAAGCGTTTAAGGTCTTTTGTGAGAGGTTCCACTCCCTTGACAAATTCCCCCCACTCGAAGACAATGCCCTGCATTGGCTAAAACACAGTCAAGGAGCTGAAACTCTCATAATTTTCCCATTTAAACCAATGCTGATCTGGGCCTCTCATAAGCCTACTTACACCAGAGAACGCATGCAATATTTGTCTTGTGAACAAAATTAGAGAAAAATCAATACATACACACTATCCAAGCAAATATCAACACAAATCTGAAATTTGCACCAGCTCTAAGTCGTTTGGCCATATAAAGATAAACATTATGTTTCTACGGAAATTCTCTCCCCTTCTCTTCATACACGTGGCCCGCACCCAGCTACGTCACGCATAATCGACACGTGTAAGACACAGGCGCACACTACCCGACTTTTCGACCGACCATTTTATTTTGGCCAACAGCCCCGTCACGCTTTCTTCACTCTCTAACCCACGTTGCCGTACCCCGCGACATGTGCTGCATTGTGCACAGAAACGCCTGATATCGCCTAGGATACCGGGCCAGTAGTACTCTCCATCACAATCTTCTGTGTGGCCTTCCTACCGAGATGGCCCGAGGCTGACGTCACATGTTTTTCGGACATCACCGCCTTTCTGCGCTGCCTAGGAACGACAACCTGCTTCTTCGTTTTTCCCGACCGCGAATGAGTAAAAGTTCGGTACAATATGCCGTTCTCTAACTCAAAACCGATTGTACCCTCTTTAACATTTTTCTTCTGCCCTCTGTGAGCAAAACCAACCAGTTTTCTAAGAGAGTCATCGCCCTTTTGTTCTGCCCCAAACTGTATGGGCGAGTCCCACTGGACACGCTCTGTTGCCTTCTGGAGTATGTGACTCCCTGGGGCGTTTTCCTCACGTGATTCCTTTTCTCTGATTCGACACAGAAATCAGGGTCTGGGTTTTCGTAACCACGTGCTCCTGAAATGTTCCCAATTACCAAATCATATGGTGGCTTTGGAACAGCCAAAGCCTGTACACTTCCGCTATAAAATGGTGTATCAATAAACACCTGGGCCGTTTTGAATTCTGCTACTGTTCCATCTATTTGTCTACACCTCTGTTTTTACCTGTGAATTGTCCCTTCTTAACCAGGGACTCCTTCACCATTACACCAGTGCACCCAGAGTCTCTAATGACATTAACCACATTGTCCCCCACTCTGCCTTTGTGTACATCCATGTTATCGCCTGAATCTGTGAACACACAGCACAATCCAGACAAAATAACACTGTCATCTTTTCCATCTCTTTCTACCTGCCTCTCACTTGGCCTGACCCTCATTGCTGCAGCTGTCTGGGGCCTAAATCGGCAGTCTCTAGCCAAGTGTCCTGTCTTATTGCACAGAAAACAGGTACGCTCATTCCTAGCCACGTGGCTATTGGTTTTCACCCTTGTTTGCTCACGTGACGCCGTGGGCCTACGGGCGTGCAATACTGACTCATCGTGTGAGTCATGTGCCAGCCTGCCATCCTCTGGATATGCCTCTGGGCCCTCTTCTTGTTGAGGCAAGTCACGCCTCGCTTCCCGGTAAATCTCTGCTGCTTCAAGTACTTCAGCTATTGTCACGAACCCCTCTCCTTGAGGTGTATTGTGAGGCCTGGCCCACAACCGTCAAGTATCTGTTCTTTCATCACCAGTGTCTTCAGGCCTTCAAAATCACAGTCCACTCCACTAAGTTCTACCCACTTGTTAAAATAGTGATCTAGTCTCACCCCAAACTGTGTGTACGTCTCACCCTGTTCGATTCTCGCCTCGCGAAACTTACGCCTAAAACCTTCTTCAGTCAAATCATATGCCTTTAGTACTGCTTTTTTCACCTTGTCAAAATCCCTCTGATCAACTCTGGGTAAGGTGGAAACAGTGTGTAACGCATGACCTGTCAACAAGGCAGACAGGTGTATTGCCCAGTCATCTTCGGGCCAGCCCTCGTGCTCGGCAAACGATTCAAAACGACTGATATAGGCATCAATCGAATCAGTTTCTTCTCTGAAAAGTGGGAGTTTAGGCCTAGGCCCGGAATTTAGTCTGTGGCCTACTGACTCAGAACTGGTGTCCATTTCACTACGATTTTCAGATTTTATTCTTTCCAACTCAATTTGTTTGGCTAAAATCTCTGATTCCACTTCTGCTCTTGCTCTGGCAGCTGCACTCTGCATCTGCTCTCGCTTTAGCAGCTGCACTCTGCATCTGCTCTCGCTTTGGCCGCTATACACTCTGCATCTGCTGCATCTGCTTTAGCCTTTGATGCAGCAGTTTCTGCCTCTAGATTACTTTTGACAGCTGCGAGCTGTTCCTTTTCAAACTTCCTTCTTTCAGCCCTTTCATCTCTCTCAGTCCTTTGCTGAGTCTCTATGAATTTACGCAGTTCATCTCCTGTATATCCTAGTTTCTCCCCTAAACTCATCAGTTTCTCAATGGAGTAAGATTTTCTTCAGCCACTCAGTTGGGAAGACTGGGACCACACAGTCGAGTTTCATCCACTTAATGGATGCGTTTCTGAGAGTGTTGCTCAAATTTCCTGACCAACACTGCAGGTGCCTGTATCTCTCGGGCCTGGTTGACAGCCGGGATATATTATGAAAGGAAACGTAGAGTACAGCCCTGTCATGTAGTCTCAGACCGAAATGGAAATCTGTAGCATCATCTTAATCATCCTCATTCTCATCGATCAGCATAAAAAAAAAATGTCTCAAATTCTGTGGCCCTTCATGCCCTGCTCTCATGGTGACCTCAATTTCGACGTCCTCTCCACGTCTGTGGCCTTGGTTTGGTTCCGTCGGGGTCACCGGTATCGGCGAGTCCATGGGAGCTGTCGTTGGACGGACATGGTGGCGCCCTCCGGAGGGAGAGCTCACTCACGCCGGCTCCGCGACTAAGCAATTATTGTCGTCAGTAGGGGGCTTAGTAGGTGGTGTCCTGCATATGTTAGATCAGAACAGGCACCACTGAACACCACCGAAGTGACTCGGCAGCAGTGCAGTGTCTCCTCCGGTGGGTTGCCTCTTGATGACTTGACATAGACTGCTCCCTGTGGATTGCCGGTGCCGGGGCTGCGGCGGGGCTGACCGGGCTGTGGCTGTGGACGGGGTGTCGGAATGAGCGGCGTGGGTGCACTGCCTCTGAGGTGACCCAGAGGTTGGGACAGCAAAAAAAAAAAAAAAAAAAAAAAAAAAAAAAGATTTTCTTCAGCCATTTTGTCGTTTTAGCACCACTAAAACTGTTACTCTTATAGACCCGGAAAAAGTCAGTCAACAGTTTATCTACCAGCCATTACGAGTACACCAACCAGTGGTGGTCTTCCCAACACAAAGGAGCCTTAATCTTAAACCACAGCTTCTGTGAGAGTTAAGACTAGAACCTCATTCTTCGTTTCTCTGAACGACCTTTGATTAATACAACCACCCTACACATAAGTCAATACTCAACACTCAAAGAACTAAAGGAAATAATTAGAAGAGCTAATTATAATTGCCTTTAGTGGACGCTTCGCCCCAGTACTACTCTAGTACTCACTTTGTTTCCCTCCTGAGACTAATTTGGGCCATGTAATCCTGGCAGGCTTGCCACTTTGTCCAGGATTGGGGAAATCGTGATGGTATTGCTTAAGTGCACTAAGTTGATGTATTATTAGTCAGGCTTAACACACCAAGGTTATCTTTGCACTCATACATGCATATGCACACTCATGCGCCCATCAAACATTCGCCTCTCTCTGGGAATGGGATGTCACGCATTCGTTTCTCTCCTAATACGACTGAGCACAAGAAATACAATTTCTATGCTACTTATAATCAAACATGAAGAATCCAATTACACAAAATGAAATGATCAAAACATAAAAGATCAATACTTCCTAATCCCGGGTTATAATAAAATGACTTCTTACCTGGCCAGGTTTTCACACAGATGCCCTTGGTTGACTGGCTCCAGGCTTCAGGACTGGGTCTTCGTGGTCGTCTCTGGGATCTCGACGTAGAACTCTTCTTCTTCGTCTCTTTCACCCCCTCTGGGCTCAATTTCAGTTCGTCTGTCTTCACCCACCTCTGGGCTTCAAACTTAGTTTTCTTCTCTTCCAGCTTGTCTTTAACCCTAAGACTTTGCTGTCTCTTCTATCTCCCAGACCACGTTTCTCTCGACCCTGTGTCCTGCCCACCTTCTCTCCTCTCTCTCCTCTGTTATTCTCTCTCTCTTGTGGTGGTCTTCTCCTCCCGTTGTTCTCCCTCACTTTATATAGGGAGGGACACAAAAGATTTCCCTTCGGGCCATGCCTTTGTCCATACTGCTTCTCAAACCCCCTGTTCACAAGTACCCTGCATTTTCCATTCGCTACATTCTTCCACACATCAGCATTTACCCACATCCCTACCTAATTGATTAGCAAACAAACACTTGGCACCAGATGGACATCGAAATTTCCCGCCGACTTCGGGGGTCACTTAACACAGTAATTATCTTAAAGAGGGCTACGACAACAACGTCCACGTGCATTCAACCAGCCTGACAATAGAACCAACACAGTGCCCCATGGCAATACCAACTGAACGAGTCCAAGACTCCTGCTCTTCAATGACTGTTTACAAAAGAACCTCAGCTGACTGAGTATTTAGCGCCCACTTGACGCACCGAGGTCCTAGTGGTTACATCCCTCCCCCCTTTCGCTATCGGGTAGGTCCGAAACTCGGAAGAGTCCTTACTACCTTAGGTGCCATTTGTCACCTGACCACTTCGTCCTCCCTGACACAGTTCGACTGTGTGCGATGGGTAAGGCATACTGGTTAATGGGTCTATTACCTATTTCAGTACTATGTACAACATTCCTCGTCTCTAGGCGCTTAAGATCTTTTGTGAGAGGTTCCACTCCCTTGACACAGCAAGACGATGCGAAATGTGACCTGGTACACACTCCCAGCAGTAACGTCACAACACTCATACGATGGAATGGGATGATAGCACTGATGCTTATTATGACAGAGGTGAAGAACATAGCGACCATGCATGAACCGTGAGACATTCTGTTCAATGTCTCATCACACTTATAGATGACTGTAGGCATCCAATTAGGATCATTTTACAACGTAATCACAAACAAGATGCAAAACATATAAACGTACTCACAGTAAGTAGTACAAATATATATAAATTGGGTTACAATTAAGTTTATAAACCATTATTGCTTAACCTGTACATCTTAAAATTATCATTTATAGCCATTTATAACGGCTGTTCTGGTAAAATAAAACATCAGGCATCATCTGTGACCCATAATGAACATATCTACAAATTTTCAGAAAGATCGGTCCAGCAGTTTTGTCCGAAGCGAGTGGAACACATTTTGACTATGGATGGACAGACAGACAGACAGACAGACAGACAGACAGAACACACAGACAGCATTTCTTCGTTCCCATTGTAAAGTACTCCCTGTTCTTTAATAACTGGGAGTACAAAAAGGAGTGACAGGTTGGAAAAGGAGGGAAACAGAAGTAAGGGAGGGGGGAGGAGGTTAAGTGGATAGTGTGAAGGAGGAAAATGATAGAGAGACGGATCGACGATGAAACATTTGAAATTAACTGAAGTACAATGAACTAAAGTACAGTGAACTAAAGTACAATTAAACAATATTAGTCACTTGGCTTTTGAAAAGAACAGTCGCTCATAAACAAGAAAATCAGCTGACAACGAATGCAAGAGGCATTCAAATAATTATATTTCGTTGACGGACTTCGAAAAATTAAGTCATTAGGTATATGGAAAATCAACTGACAACAAATCTAAAAAGCAATAATATTCAGTTGACGTGCTTTTGAAAAGATTAGTCGTTAGTTTAACAAGAAAATCAACCGGTAACGAATCCAGCTCTGTTTTTGATCAGCATTTTTTTTGTGCCTGTAGATGGCACAGTTTCACGTAATAAGGCTTCACTGACCTTTATTCAACCGTGAGCTCAAAATGAATAATCTCACTTTAGATGATGGACATACCATCTTTGTGAGGGGGGAAAACTTTCAATAGGCAAACAAACAGTCCAGCAAAACATCGCATTCCTTGATAAATGACCTGTTTGGCTGGCAAACAAAGCCAGAACAACAGACAAAATGAGAAGCAGGCTTGGAGACAGAAGACGACCTCCACATCTGAATTGGCGAGGAAGGAAATCCTCATCTGGACACGACCTCGAAAAGACCATGTAGTTGACAGCCAGCTCTCTCTCTCTCTCTCTCTCTCTCTCTCTCTCTCTCTCTCTCTCTCTCTCTCTCTGCAGTGACTACATGCCCGTAAATGTGAAGTGTGTCTTACTTTATTACATATACACTATCGTGTTGGGATTTCTCCCACAGCCCGATCCCTCTACCCCTAGATGTGAATGAACTCAAAAGCTTAAAACAAGAAGAAATTCGAATCATCTCTCTCCTCTCTCTCTCTCTCTCTCCTCTCCTCTCTCTCTCTCTGTCCGTCACATAAGCCTTCACGCAACTCCCCACCAGTCAATGTGTTGTGTGTGTGTGTGTGTGTGTGTGTGTGTGTGTGTGGGTGGATGTGGGTGTGGGTGTGTGTGTGTGCGCCTGTGTCTGTGTCTGTGTCTCGTGTGTCTGTCTGTATCTGTGTGTGAGGGTGCACACGAGCCTAAATCAGCATGTTTTCTCGCAAAAGAATAACACAAACACACAGTTCTCATCAGAGGAAACCTTACGTCCACGTAGTTAAGAGAAGCCCCAAGCTGATCTCCTATTCACTGGAACCAGGCGTGAAGGTCAAGATTGACGTGCTTCACTCACACCCACAGGGCCACGTGAAGGACAGAAACAGTTGGGGTCGGCAAGAAGTCGGCTGATCTCGACAATGGGCGGACAGAACTAATGGCCTGATCGTTCTCTCCCCTCTAGAATATTGGGGGAAAGAGGTGGAGGGGGGAGGACTTGAAGAGGGAGAACACAGACAAAGTCGGGACGAATGGCTTCTCCAATGAGGTTCGTGTTACACCTGACCAGATATGGAGCGCAACCAAAGACATTTTGTCACGTGTAATTTCTTGGAGACAAGAATCGTTAGAGAGAGAGAGGGGGGGGGGGAGGAGAGAGAGAGAGAGAGAGAGAGAGAGAGAGAGAGAGAGAGAGAGAGAGAGAGAGAGAGAGAGAACGAACGAACGAACGAACGAATCTTTTTTAATGAGGGATAAAGAATAAGCACAATACAGGCTTTTTTACATCTTGCCCTCGATGAAGCAGAAAAAATAATGACAATATGTGACTTCAAAATCAACGAACCATCTAGATAGCGAAAAGAATATTAGCCTGAAATACAAAAGGCAATCCAAAAATATGACAGTGAACTTTTCACACACACACACACACACACACACACACACACACACACACACACACACACACACACACACACACAAAGATAAAGAGAAAACAACTTTGCAAATACATTCAACAACAACAAAAAAATAGAAGAAGAAGAAGAGAAACGAAGGACGTCAATGAAAGGTGGACAGGTGAACAGTATGTCATGACAAGATATAGAGAAGGGGTAACGAAGGAACACAAATGAACATTCCAATACATTTAAACATCATTTGTACTTGAATCCATACAATAATTTTGAAAACGTATAAAGAAGGTTACATGATGTTATCATTAGTCACACTGTTTAGGAAGCGTAGCATCAGATATGAGAAGTATTGTTTTTTGAAAACGTTTAAACTAGAAATTACATTAAATGAAGACACCAGGTCATTCCACAAACAACCACCGGAGTAAATGAGGTAGATTTAAAAAGATCAATCCTCGGTAGGGGTATCTGAATCTTTCTGACATTGCGAATCAGGTTCGTTTTAAATTTGTTTTTCAAAGTTGGTGGTGCATGATTGGACATTATCTTAAACATGAAAATTGCTTTGTTATAAGTGAGTTTCCATTTTAGAGGCAAAATGTCTAAACGTTTATAATCAGAGGGAGTTACAGTTGTAGATTTGAGAACAACGAGTTTCACAGCCCGTCTATGAAGACTGAAGAGTGGTTTTAATACGTTATAACTGGCCGAATCCCACAATGTAGAAAAGTAATTCAAATGAGATTCAATGTACGAAGTAAAAAACAGCTTACGACAATGTTGGTCTAAGAAATATTTTAGTTTTGAAAGCTGGTGAATCTTTTGAGACAGAAGTTTGCAAAGCATTGTGACATGAGAAGACCATGACAAATTATTGTCTACAATGACACCAAGGACTTTATGATGATCAACTTCTTCAACTATTTCATTATTTATACTAAGAGATAGGGAATCATAAGAAATATTTTGACGCTTTTGTCTGGTGGTTATTATCAAGTACTTCGTTTTCTGAGGATGGAGACACATATGATTGAGTTCAGACCATATGATTAATTTGTTTATACTTTCTTGTAAACTTGCAAATATATTTTCAATTTTTTTATGACTACAGTGTATTGTGGTGTCATCAGCGAACATTTCACAGAGACTATCAATGAATAGAGGCAAATCTCTTATATATATGGAAAATAAGATAGGTCCGAGTATTGACCCTTGAGGCACACCATGACTAATGGATAATGTAGGAGATACAGATTCATTTACTGAGACCATTTGCTTTCTATCGGAAAGAAATGAAGATAGGAGTTCTAACGAATTATCTGATAAGTTTTATATCTTTAGCTTTTTAAGAAGAAGATTGCGGTCAATAACATCAAAGGCTTTCATAAAATCTACCATGAGAACACCTGTAATTTTGTCGTTATTTATATTAGTAAGCCATTGATCAACTAGGTTTGTCAGTGCTGTTTGGCACGAGTGATTAGCCCTAAAACCGGATTGGTCTTGATGAAATAAATTGAAAGAATTAAAGTGATCGAGAATATGTTTATTTAGATGGTTTTCCAATGGTTTAGACAGTACAGACAAAATAGAAATGGGCCTGTAGTTAGACGGATCGGTGTGATCACCTGTTTTATAGATCGGCGTTACTCTAGCAATTTTAAAAGCCTTGGGGAACTGATTTTCAGAAATGCAGAGATTGTATATATAAGTAAGTGTTTCAGCAATTACAGGGGCTGACAGTTTGAGAATCTTTCCGTCAATGCCATCAAGGCCAGTAGTACTACTTTGCTTTAAGTGAGTAAGAGCATTACATACTTCGTGTACACATAACAACGGAATATCTAGACATGTTGTGATATTTTTGGATTGACAAAAATTCAGAAGAACATCTAAATCGTTTTGTGAGGATCTGTTTCTTTTTATGGTGAACTTGGCAATATTGCAGAAGTGTGTATTCAACATTTCAACTGATACATCTTTCGGTGTTGTAGCACGAGCGTTAGAATTTTTATTGCTAAGCTGATTGATGGCCTTCCAAACTGATCGGTTGTCTGTTTTAGAGTAAATAAGATCTTTAAAATATTTCTTTTTGGCTGAGCGTTTTAAATAGTTAACAAGATTTCTTTGTTTCATAAATTCTATACGATTACCTGATGCTAGAAGTGAGTCTCTTAAATCCATGGATTTTTCTATATCACTTGTTATCCATGGCTTTTTAGGGGTACTTTTGACACGAATTGTTTTTAATGGAGCGTGCTTATTGTAAACATTGAGA
Organism: Conus canariensis; assembly: GCA_033310375.1. Classification (NCBI taxonomy): domain Eukaryota; kingdom Metazoa; phylum Mollusca; class Gastropoda; order Neogastropoda; family Conidae; genus Conus; species Conus canariensis. The sequence goes on along the minus strand of CM065742.1, from coordinate 9,271,669 downwards.
AAAGTGTGATACCAAACTTCTAAGGCTTCATCGGGATTTGTGAACTGATACACAGAGGAAAGTGAGGAATTCATCAGATCTGTAAGGAACAAGTCTTTATCAAAGCCTGAAAAGTTCCTGTACGTAATATACTTGTGATGATTTAGGGGGATTTTAACGCCTCGTTTAGACCAAGTAAAACAGACAGGGGAGTGATCGCTGCATCCAAAAACTGGTGAACATATTTCTATTATGGTACGTACAGAAGATGTGTAAACATGGTCAATGAGAGTTTGGGAAGTAGCAGTGATTCGTGTTGGCTTATCGATTAACTGAGTCAGATTAAAAGAAGTGTAGGTTTGAATCCAGGATTTGTTCGCTTTCAAAAGATCAATGTTAAAATCACCCAGTAGAATAATTTCGTTTGAGAGTAAGGACGCCTCCTCCATCATTAGAGTAAAGTTATCTATCCAGTCAGCATGTTCTGCTGGGTTTCTGTAAATAAAGCCTAAGAGAATCGGTTTGGAAGTTTTAAACTGTAACTCTATCCATAGTGATTCTATATGATATTTTTCGAGCGAAGCGGCTCGATTAAATTTAATAGATTGGTGAACATAAACAAGTAAACCTGTTTCTCTTGGTCTGGAAGGGTCATTTCGAACTAAGTTATAACCAGGTAAAATTAATTCTGTGTCAGAAATATGGTGTGTTAATCTTGTTTCCGCAAAACCAAATAAATGGAAACAATTACCATGATTATATAAAACACGAGACACGTCGCATAACTTATTAATCAAACTGTTAATGTTCAGAAATCCAACCTTAAGGCCATCTGCAGATGGCCAGACTTCTTTCGTTCGCAACATCTTGACGCAATAGCAAAGCAGGAATATAAATTGCAAGAAAAAAGTAATACCAAATACCAACAAGGGATATTGTAATACCAAACAATTTAGTAACAAGTCAACAATGAGTCAAAAAATCAACAGACACGTAATCAAAAATACAAAAGAAAATGGAACGTATATTATGTGCGAAATTATTTAAATTAAAAGATCAATGAAGGCTAATAGCTGTCTACAGTTAAGTAAGCAACAGAAACACACACACACACACACACACACACACACACACACACACACACACACACACACACACAAGAGAGAGAGAGAGAGAGAGAGAGAGAGAGAGAGAGAGAGAGAGAGAGAGAAATCCCGAAAGCAGTCAAAAAACAAACAAACAAAAACAAAAACAAAAAAAACAACTGACAACTGTCGTATCAGCAGGAGCAATCGTACGAATTATGATGACAAAGCCAAGAACAGTCATCTTGGTCCGGCAAGTCTGTGGGTGCTCCATTCAATTCATGCTCATTCTAACATCGATTACGGACCTAATCCCTCACCAACCCCCATCCCTTAACAAAAATACACACTCGCGCGTGGCCACTTATTAAAGCACGCTTACCCATTATACTTAGGGACAAGAATATGCACACAATTCGTCACATCACAATCATCAGGGAAATAAAAAGAAAACATTCAACGACAAATATACAGTTCATGACACATTTTTAAATCATCATTACAGCAAAAGTTATGAGAAAACATGATGACATTGAAATAATGTACTTTACAGATTAATTAGGATAAGAAGAGAAAGAGTGCTGTTGAGACAAAAGATGCGATGCCATTTTCAATAATTGTTCAGCATAAGGGTGAACAGGGTTTGGAGTGCTGAAATTGGTCATTCCAGGCGATCTGTTTGGTTGGGAGAGTGGATGATTACGTGCGGGGTTTTGATGACAGAAAGAATGTGAAGGAATGTTGTGAACATTATCTGCAGGGAGGGGGTTACTATGGACAACTTGCATTGGGAGAGGGTTGCGGACATCATGGGCTGGTCGGGGGTCATGGGTAGAAAGTGTTGGGAAGGGTTGATAGTGGATATGATTGGGTGGTAAGGGGTCACTTTGAAATCCCTTGGAAACTGATCGTTGAGGTAAAGGGGGGAAATGTTGAAGGGAAGAGGCTGGCGGAAAATCTTCAGAGGCTAAGTGATAGTTGGTGCGTTCCTGACTGCTTGGGACATTTGAAAAATTAGAGTGATCGAATGGCGATGAGTTGGAGAGTGACAATGGGGTATAATTTAATTGCCTTCGTTGTGAAGTTCTTGCAGAGGCTTTTGGATGACTGACCTGATCAGGAGGAAAATGTTCAGCATGATGTCCATTTCGCCACAGGCTTTTCAAGTTGTTTGCAAGCCTTCCAGTACCTCGAATGTTGGGGTGAATTGTATCAGTATACAAAGTTTTATCAGCTGCAAAAGCAGGGAAATTATCAATAAAAGTAACTTCATGCTGGTCACACGCTTCTTTTAGATTACGATTTGACGGTAAAATGGTGTTGTTGAAGGAATGTTTGCCTCTGGCTGGTTGGATGGAGCTAAGACTCACACGTGCAGAAGGAAACTTGTGTTTACATAAGATAATGATGTTAGACCATGCACTGACAGATACTGGACCTGATGGACATGAATTAATGCCAACATGTAATATAACATTTTTCACATTTGGACAAACAGACAGGGAAGACAGCCATGAATGAATATCTTCAATGGACACTCCAGGAACACAAATCTTGAATGGTCTTTCATAACTAGGAAATAAACGTTTGGGATTAATGAAACGTATTATAGAGTCACCAACGAGCAGTACAGTCGTTTCATTAGAAATGGACATACGACAAAGCGTGTCGATAGGAGACGACTTGGAGACAGCATCTGGCTGGTTCACATGAACGTATTCTTCTTTTTTTGACGATGGGGATTTGGGATTTACAGAATCTGTGTTATCTGTGTCTGACAAAAGAATGAAGGGATTACTAGTCTGGACAGCGTATTGCATGGATTCTGTCTTGTTGTTGTTGGGTGGATGAGGAGGGAGACAAGTGGAAATGTTTGCCTCGCCATGTCGATTAGAAAGGCTATCAGAAGCCTGTAACTCAACATCTGATGTCATCTCGGAAGATGTGATGGGCACTGCGTTGGTTTTAGTTACGGTGTTCCCTAGGACGCTGACCTCAGCAACAGCATTGTAATTAGGTTGTAAGAGTGGTAACGCTTCAGTTTGCATTCCAACAGTGTGGACAGAGGTGTATTGGGGTTGTGAGAAAGATTTTGATTCTGTTTGTATTCCAACATTGTGGAAAGAGGTATCAACGTTTGATAAACTTGAACTTGTTTGTGTTTCGGTCGTAACAAACTCTCTCTGGTATGATTTCACTTTTTTCATTTGAGACTGCAGTGACCCTAGGTGGGTTTTGATACAATTATTTTCTTTCAGCAGTTGTTTGTTGGTTGTTTCTAAATTTATTATTTTATTCTTAAGATCATCTAATTTGTCACAGATAGAATTAAACTTGCCACATATGTTAGCACGTAGTTCATTTTTAGCTGCAGGTTTTATATCTTCAGTCACTGAATTGATAGCTTCAGGGGAGAGGTCTACAGCGGACATGGAGTTCACAGTCTGTTCCAGCTGAGTCATTCTCCGTTTTAAATGGGTAGATGGCGTGGAACTGGATTGTCCTTGGCTAGTCTTATACAGAGAACGTTGACATTGGAGACGAGTTCGTCTGCTGACCGGAGACTTCCCTTTTTTTGCTTTTGGTTTAAGTTCCTGTGTCTCGGATTGAATCACTGATGGAGTAGGAGGGAAGATCACGACACCATCATGTGTTGACTCATCAGGGCTGGAGTTCAACAGTAAATGAGAATGCACAGGAAGAGATGAGTCATTGCTGCTGCACTGAGTTACGATTTCCATTTGAGACAGATCAATGTCAGGTTGAATTAGAGGCACAGGATAAGAAATTGAACCGATAAAGGTTAGTGGTGTTTCAAGTAAAGACTGAGACAGCTTTTAAACATTGCTATTGACCAAAAAGTTTGAAATAAATTGTTTTAAAATTTCGCATTCAGAAGTATCCCATTCCGGGCAGTCGATCCCTTGGCAGAGTAGCGTTCCATGTGACTGCACAGTGAAATAGAGAGTCAGAGTGATGGACTTGGCTGATGCACAGCAGATACGGAAGACGGATTTTGCAAGGGCTTGGGGCGGGGGAAGGGGATAATAGCTGACGACGAAACGTAAGGCGAGTCATGGTGGTCATATTCGGAGAGTGGAAAGAAACTTCGCTGTTATTGTCGATCGCGGAATAGCGGAACAGAAGGCAGTTTCTCCATATGGTAAGTTCATTAGAGCTACAGTGAAATCGTTTTTGAAAATTGTCCATGGGGGCTTTAATTTATTCCCATCCTGTTCGTCTTTTTCAGACACGGAACTGGCCATGTTAACACACACAGGAACACATTCTACTCCACACACTAAAGTACTCACAGCACCGGACCGTCATGACTTGAAGGAACAAAAAATCACATGACGTTTACTGTTGCGGTATCCATCAACACTGTATTGCAGTTGAAGAAGAGAAATCCAAAGCGAAAACACTTGACACCACCACACTACAATACACTGTACACTACGCACACCACAAGGTCGTGCACAAGCGTGCGCGCGTGTATTTGTGCAGAGAGAGAGAGAGAGAGAGAGAGAGAGAGAGAGAGAGAGAGAGAGAGAGAGAGACAGACAGACAGACAGACAGACAGACAGACAGACAGAGGCAGAGACAGAGAAGGAGTGGAGAGGGGAAGGGAGGAGGGTAAAACAGTAACGCTGAGGTGTTATATATATATAAGAGAGAGAGAGAGAGAGAGAGAGAGAGAGAGAGAGAGAGAGAGAGAGAGAGAGAGGGGATTGGATGGTTGATAATAAAATAAATTAATAAGTAAATGAATGAATCATTGTTGACGATTTGTTAGTGGATGAAGACCTTTGAAGAGAGAGAGAGAGAGAGAGAGAGAGAGAGAGAGAGACAGACAGACAGACGAAGACAGAGACAGAGACAGAGAGACAGAGAGAGTGAGAGAGAGAGACGCTTTGACGATTTATTGCCTTCTGCTTAACAAGCCATTAAGGCAAGGGGGGAGGGGGTGGGGGGTGGGGTACATGTACGACTTGACACATTGCATCATTGAAATAAGAACATTAAATAATAATGAAATTAACAAAACCATCAGAACGTAATGGATCAAATCACGCTCACAATGTTGGGAAGATACATATATTTTAAAATTAATAAACTAGCTCACACGTAAACGGTCTAATCTGGTAGAGAGAGAGAGAGAGAGAGAGAGAGAGAGAGAGAGAGAGACAGCAGAGAAGAGACAGAAGACAGACGACAGACAAAGACAGAGAGACAAGACAGAGAAGAGACAGACAGACAGGCAGAGG
>CM065742.1:9241337-9258837 GCA_033310375.1 Conus canariensis | reverse complement strand
TCTGCAGTTCTTTTCTTCCGTTCTCTTCCCTTCTGCTTTCCCTTTCTCTTCTTTTTCTCTTCCGACTATTTTCTTTTTTGTTCTTTCTGTGTGTGTGTGTTTTTTTTTTTTTGCCATCGTCATTTTTTTTCCTTTTCCCTTTTTTTCGTTGTCAAAGTTGTTCAAATGAGAGTTTTTTTTGCTCCTCGTTCCTCGCGCTTCAACAATGAATTTGGAAAGCCATATTATTGTTTCTTCATTTTCCGATTCAAATTAGCTACTAGATCCTGTCTTCTCGAAACATGTAAAGAAAACAAACTATATTTATTTCGGATTGACTCATCTGCAGGGCAATGAAAACTAAAACGACGTTCGTCTTTTGCATCCTCACAACATATTTAGCACAATTCATCCTTTTTCTGGTATTCAACAAACCATCTTCTGTTAGCCTTTAACCCCCAAGAGTTCTCATTCTCAGTCTGGCAAAAAGATCTCGATGCCACTTATTGTTAAAGACTGAGATGTATTTTTCAGCTTGAAGATGCTTTTGAATGAGAAATACTAACTATATTTTGTATTTTCTTCTACATGACAATGCAAGTTTTGCTTATATGAATTGACTAAACGGTCTTTGAATTCTGATATTTTAAGGCAAGGTTGTTGTTGTTGTCGTACCCTGGCTAAAAGACTCCAGGGAACATCCAAACAGCCGAAGCATTTGAACACTATGGTACAAAATTAATGCATCAGCTGGGGATGAGAACATTACGTGCGTGACCGTTTTTGATTACCCCGCCACATGGGCAGCCACACTCCGACTTCGGGGGGATTTTGGAGACTGATAATGTTATGCTAGGAGCTTGTCACAACTGAAAACAATCCCCGCATAACTATGCAGAGCATAACACCATTTTGATGTAGCCTTGGTGTTCTAGCCTGTGTCAGTTGGTCTGACACAGCCTTAAGCCAAGGCGGACTAAAGGCAAGGTCATTTCCATCTCCCTGCTGATCCAAAACAATACGGACACTGTTCTCAATAAGAACTTTGGTTATCATTATTGTTCACCCAGTTTTGCCTTCCTCTTCAGGTTCCCGTCACGGCATTTCATGCGCTTACCTACATACTCTTTCCTTTGGAAACTTAATGATTTGTAGCCAGTATCTTATACTCTTAAGAACTGTTCGCGTCTTCAGAGCATGTCAGTCTCACCATAGGCAAGAATGTTAGAGGAGTGGAAGGGTGTCTTTAAGAAACTTTTTTTTAACAAAAGTATGCACAGTCTTTGTCTGCTTATTCTCTAAAGCATGCCAGATGTCTGTAGCATATATCAGCAAGGGCTCGATTTTGTATGAAAGGACAAACAAGCAGAAGAGCACACAAAACAAAGTGTGAAGTAACGCAGTTTTAATGCACGACACAAAACAGGACAAGAAATTTTCGGCAATATGCCTTCCACTTTGGCTTCACAAGGGGAGTATTGTGCATGTTTATGTCTGTATTTTTTTGTCGCTGAGGGAGGCATATTGCCGAAAATTTCTTGTCCTGTTTTGTGTCGTGCATTAAAACTGCGTTACTTCACACTTTGTTTTGTGTGCTCTTCTGCTTTTTTGTCGTGTTCCAGTAACGCTGCAGTTTGTTTCTGTTGCTGTTTGTATGAAATGATTAAAAAAAAATTAAAACTCAGTAGAATTTAATTTGTTCATAGCTCTGAAGGGGGGGGGGGGGGGGGCGGAGAGCGAGAGAGAGAGAGAGAGAGAGAGAAGAGAGAGAGAGAGGAGAGAGGTATTTTTTTCCTTTTTTCTGTCTAAAACACTAGAGAGACAGACAGACAGGCGGACATACATACATACATACAGACAGACAGACAGACAGACAGAGAGTCTATATTTCTTCCATTCTTTTTTTCTGTCTATAAACGCTATGTGAAAAGATGATTTTACCGGCTGTTTAGTTCATCTGCTGGTCATTCAGTAACTATGCCTGTATGTACATGAGTTGTTAATACATTTGGAGCACAGATATAAGTGGGCATGCAGAGGAGTGTGGCTGTCTCTGAGCTTTCTGTCTATGTGTTCAAACTGTGGGCTGTTTGGGTTCTTTATTCCTCCTGCACAATCCTTCTCCAGTGTGCTGGTCATTCTGTAAGACCATGGAAGGATGTTATTAACACCGTATTAGCAAGCATCGAGAGTTGTTCTCTGTTGTGATTTGAATTTCCTGTACCTCAATGGGAGGACCGAAACAGGCTGTAGCGGTGCTGAAACCAAATCAAAATACGAGCAACGATACAACACAAAGTCATGCTGACTTATTACACAAACCGAAACAAACAAGTGAATTTTCGGCAAAATAGGTCTTCAGACGTCCCAACCGGTAGACATCAAAATGCACAAAGCGAGAATTCCCGCACTGCTGCTAAAGTGAGAATGACAATGCAGACTACACGCAATTTACAGCCAGCGTGAGACTGACAATGTAGCAAAACAAAATATCTCGGAGAAGCGTAAGACGTAGGGTTTCCGATGTGATTGAGTTTCATTCTCGAGGCTTAGAAACAGAAATGATGGAGAAAATGTACCGATGGATCTTTCGTACATCTCTCTTCTTCTTTTTTCTCCTTTTTTCTGTCTTTCTTTTTTCTTTTCTCTCTCTCTCTCTCTCTCTCTCTCTCTCTCTCTCTCTCTCTCTCTCTCTCTCTCTCTCTCTTTCCTACTGTTTTAATGTCTGATGTCGTCGTTGTTTTGAAAGTAAGGCCAAGTTCAGTACGGAAGCGCTTAAATTTAGAAAAACGGTAACAGACCAGTCTGGAAATCATAAAGATTAATGTGATATTCATTGTTTTTCGAAACAACTAAACATCAAAGGATTGAGTGGATGACCGAGAGCGTACAAAATGTTTCACAAGATGCCATTTTCTTCGGTTCTGTTTGTATGTTTCGTGACAATAACATGAGAGTGTACAGAGCGTCAAAAGTCAGATTTTGTTTGTTTTGTTTTGTTAGCTTGTTTGTTTGTTTGTTTTCTCGTTTGACTATTTGTTTGCTTTTCTTTACTTTGTTTTCATTATTTACTCCATGTATTCTTTTTCGATGCAAAAAAATCACCTAAATTATTGTCACCTTCCCAATCGTAATACCTTTCTAGGTCGTGACAATAAGATGTGTCAAAAGTGCTCTCTCTGTCTCTTTCTCAGTCGTCCTCTCTCTCTCTCTCTCTCTCCTCTCTCTCTCTCTCTCTCTCTCACACACACACACACACACACACACACACACACACACACACACACACGCAGAGAGACAGAGAGAGACAGACAGACAGACCAGACAGACAGGCAGACAGACAGACAAGAGTACCTCTAACACCTCACATTTACGCCATCCCTCTGACCTACTTCCAGGTCCGTGGTGTACGTGCACTGGTTTCCCTACGGGCGCGTGCTGTGTGACATGGCGTCCAACGTGTCCGTGCTGCTGACCGTGACCTTCACCGTGGAGCGCTACATCGGCGTCTGCCATCCCATGAGGGGCCGAGTACTCTGCACGCCCAGAGAGCCAAGATAGTTATCTCCCTTGTCGCCTTCCTCGCTGTGGCCTGCACAGTGCCCGAGTTGTTTGAGATGGAGGTCAGTGAGGAGGAGGAGGAGGGTGGTGATGACGATGACGATGATGATGATCGTATTGATGATGGTGGTTGGTGGTGGTGGTGGTGATGGTGGTGGTGGTGATGATGATAATGATGATGATGTGGATGATGGTAATGAGGAGGAGGAGGAGGAGGAGGATGGTGATGATGGTGATGATGGTGATGGTGATGATGATGATGATGATGATGATGATGATGATGATGATGATGATGACGACGACGACGACGACGATGATGATGATGATGATGATGATGATGATGGTGATGATGATGATGATGATGATGATGATGATGTGTTGGTGTTGGTGAGGTAACTAGGTAATGCTGTTATGGATCATGTCATGTGATGACGATGATGATGATGATGATGGTGATGATGATGATGATGATGATGATGATGATGATGATGTTTTTGGTGTTGGTGAGGTAACTAAGTAGCCCTGGTAAGAGTCATGTCATATGATGACGATGGGATGAGGCAGCTGTACAACAATGATGATCAAAATGACACGAGGTCATTGCATATTGATAACGATGTGTGTTTGGTGATGATGATGGTGTCGGTGTTGCCGGTGCTGATATCATCGTCGGACACGGATGAAGAATTTGTAGGACATTACCAATGGAAGTAGTACATTTTGATGTGGCTGGTGATTCGGTTATCGTCAAGTATTGATATCGGCAGAGACATTAATGTCACAGTGATCTCTGTCAGAGAAACTGTCGAAGTTGTTTATTTTCTTTTTTTTTCTTTTTTCTTTTTTTTTTTTTTTTTTTTTTTTTTTTTTTTTTTTTTGGGGGGGGGGGGGGTTGTGAACGGCCCAATTTTAGGCTCGGGGAAAGGGAGTTCCATACTGATATACCGGAAAGCACAAAACTAGTTTTGAACATGTGTATACGGGTACGTGGTAGAATATAGTATCCAGAGCCACATCAACATTGGTCAGGAATAAGAAAATCTTTTAAGTTATCCCGGGCCCGATCGCTGTGGACGTTGTACATAGGTACAGCTTTGTTGATCTCTAGTTGTGTTTCCAGTGGAAGAATCTTTGATTTAGCTTGCTTCTCTGAGGCAGATAAGGAAGACGCTAGCAGAATTGTCCTCGCCGCTTTAAGGTTGCTGAAGGCAGTGAGCTTGGAGAAACGTTTTTCGAGCATCTACATGCATGTAAAGTGTCAGCTGATTATGTAGGGGCCAGTTTTTGTTATTGTTTTTAAACTACATTTGTTTCAATGTGAGGCTGCCACTTCAGTGCATCGTCCACTGTCACGCACGGGTCTTGGTGGTAATGCATTTGCTCCACGGTATTACCACCCATACTAAGATTCAGACTTAGAACCTCTGTTTGATGTTTTCGTCTAGAAGCAGTTGCCATGGTTTTCGTCTTCTTAAGTTAAGATGAAGTGTCCTAGAATTATAATGACACCCTGCCCGACATCATTCAAACCTTGCTGTAGAGAGTTTTGGACTGTCGGTAAGTCCGTTGCGCTCGAATGGGGCGAGGTGCCATCAGCAAAAAGATGACACAAGACATTGGGTTTTTATACTGATATTGAGATCATTCCTGATCAAACAGAATAGACGTGGCCCCTGGGGCTCTTCAGGCTTTATAATCTCAGTTGATGAGAAACTTCTGTTGCTAAAGACGTATATTGAGTTCTGTTGGTCAGTGACGAGTCAAATAAGGATGGTGTGGTCTGGTCCTAGAGATACAACACTTTTAAGTTGTATGTTGTGATCATAACAAAATCCAATGCCCTCTTTAAACAAAACAGACAGCACCTGCTGTTTCACTTTAGTTGAGTTTAGATAACTGTGTATCAGTGGTATGCAACTGGGCAGTTTCGCACCAAGGCCATTGGCGAAAACCTGATTGAAAGGAACGGAAACGTTCGTAGTTCTCCAAATATTGCATCAGTTGTTTCTGAACATGTCTTTCATGTGGCTTTGATACCACAGGAACGAACGTGCTCTAAAATAGTTTTCAAGGCTGAGAAGTCTCTTAGCCGATGGAAGAGCGGGTGGGACTTGTATTGTGCACATTTCATTATGAGAGGCTCCAGTACACAGGGGAGTGCAAGTTTCAGAAGGGGCATATTTGGCTGATCAGGTCCCATCGATTTTCTGTTCTTGAGGATGACAGTGAGAGCGCTGATTCTGTGGACAGCAGATGGAGGTGTTTTAGATAAATGATCAGCTATGAATCTGCTGTTGTAGAACATTTTGAAGGGATAAGGGGAGATTGTAGTTTTCTTGAACATTATGTTGCCCCTGATTTTGCAATGGGCTCATCAAGATTGAAGAGGTAACTACTGAATGACTGAATAACCGCTTGTGTGGTTCTGTGATTTCTTTTTTTTATCTATCTGTAATATCATTTACGGCGAGATGGTGGAGCTTTGTGTTTAATGGCAATTAACGTTTTGTTGATATACGGTTTCGTAGAATTTAGAATAAGATCAGGGGCTCTGATTCCTTGTTTTTTGTTTAATATAGTTTTCTGGTTTTTCCTTTCAAATTGCACTTGTGGTCTAATTTCTTAAGATATCACGTCAATATTTTCCTTGTATAGCTGCTAACTTTCATATCTAAGCTGATGACGGAATTTCATGGCTTCAGGTATTTTTGGAGTGACCCATCAGCAAGGACCGAATCGTCTAACTCTCATTTGCTGTAATGATGCGCGTTCTCAATCACAGATAATAATACACCATAGAAGGCATTTTATGTTTCAATAAACCTGAAACATTAAAAACATCATTGAAACGTGTGATACTTAAACGTGGCAAAATACATTTTAAGTAAAGTGCATGCAAGATCTATTGTAGATGTTGGTGTAGTTCTTGGTTTGAGGTTTAAGGGTTTAATAGAGCCATGTGTATGATATGGGGCAGTGATCACCTATGCTTTTCGAGCTAAGAGAATTTACAAAGATTGGTCGTTAGTGCGGATGTGATCAGGTAAGGTAGACGAGGAAGGACAGACTCTAGCAGCAATGAGGACAAACTGTTACAGGCCAAACAAGGCGAACTTAGGGTTAATAAGACGGGTCCTGATTAAGCCCAGAAATTGGAGCAAGGGGATTTGTAGCCTCATCAGCCTATGGCCTCATGAAACAGCTGGGGATTTCAGGTAAGAAGAGGACCAGAACCCTGAAGGCAAGGGCAGAGGCAGCCGAAAAGAGTTCCAGCTGGATCTCGGCGAGGAGGAACAAAAGTGACCTTCAAAAGGCTTAATTTTGTCAGCTTAGAACAGGTGTCCCGTTAGCAGTGGGGTAGGGTAAAACATCCATCTAAAAAGGTACGCCTTAAGACGCCCACCCATCCAAAAGTTGCGGGTTCGAATCCCGGCAGCGCCAAAAAAAAAAAGACCTTCTGCTGTCAAGTTCTCCTCAGAGTTTCTTCCTACCAGTGTGACACTAGTGACAGTAGTGGACTTCTGGTTGGGTTATCAGTATGACAGTAGTGACAACAGCAAATGTGTGAATGGTATGTCAATGTGACATTAGTGACAGTAATGAACCAACGGTTGTTACATCAATTTGACATTACAGTAATGAACCAACGGTTGGTATATCAATGTGACATTAGTGACGGAAATGAACCAACGGTTGGTATATCAACGTGACACTAGTGACGGTAATGAACCAACGGTTGGTATATCAACGTGACATTAGTGACAGTAATGAACCAACGGTCGGTATATCAACGTGACATTTGTGACAGTAATGAACATTGTTGCTTTGGCTCTGACAGAGACACCCCTCACTACTGCCCACCTTCCTGTCTTAATTTGTACTGTCGTCCAAAACCGATGTGGAGAGAATAATAATTGAAGTTCCAACCGTTACCCAAACCCTACCCCCCACCAACCGCCATTTCCATCCTCAACCCCCAGGTTTACACCCCCCCTTCCGTGCGCCTTGTTGTCTCTGGCCCGGCCGTTTTTAATGTGGCATTAATAGGCAGCATCTCCATAACTGTTTCAATGTCTGGCCAGGAAATGATTTCATTAATGATACGTGTAGCTATGTGGGAGAGGTCTTCGTCCTACGAGGTACAGCCAGACACACACACACACACACACACACACACACACACACACACACACCGCGCGCTGCACACACACACACACACACACACACACACACACAAGCGAGGATGAGCAGAGAGAGAGAGAGAGAGAGAGAGAGAGAGAGAGAGATGAGGAAAGAGAGAGAGAGACAGAGAGAGGACAGAAGACAGACAGACAGAGAGGAGAGAGAGAGAGAGAGAGAGAGAGACAGAAGAGAGAGAGAGAGAGAGAGAGAGAGAGACGGACAGACAGGAACACAGACACAGAGACAGACAGGACAGCGGCACACAGACACAGAGACTGACAGAGACAGCGGCACACTGACAGAGATAGAGGGACGGACAGAGAAAGAAAAGGAGTGAGAGGAAGGTGGAGAGAGAGGGGGTGTAGGTGGAGAGAGAGAGGGGAGGGGAAAATACTAATACGAATGCGAATAATTTCATGAGAGAGAGAGAGAGAGAGTGAGATACAGAGACATAGACAAAGAAAATTCTAATACAATTACGAATTCGTATATTTTTATATGACAGAGAGAGACACAGACACAGACAGACAGAGACAGGGGGAAAGAGAGAGACAGAGACATAGACAGAGAGAGAGAAGAACACTAATACGGATAATTTCATGAAGTGCAGGCCAAAGCCCCTAACTGAAGGGAGAAACACTGCACAAAGGAATCAAAAGTAAGACCAGATTCGCTTCTACAATAATCTGACTACTATGTCAAATTTCACATATACTTGCATAAGACGTATAAACAATGATATGATTCACAACTAGAAACATTCTACGGTATTGCTCTACGTAATCGTTTCAAAGCTTCATAGATTTAAAAAAATTAAAAAAAATAAAAAAAAAAAGATGCAAAGCATATAAACGTACTCCCAGTACGTAGTAGTACCAACAAACAAACAAACAAACAAACAAAAAAAATATATATATATATAAATCAGTCACTCGAGCACTTTCTCCCCTTCTGGTGGTAGAAATTTTGTATGTAAGAGAAAAGAAAAAAAAAACTGCTCTCCCTGGCGGGGAAATGAACTCGGGTCTCCCGCGCGACAGGTGAAGACACTATCTACTATACTGCCGAGGCGCTTGCAAACTTCGGTTACACTTGAACTTATTAGCCGTTATTGCTTAAACTGTACATCACAAAATCATCATTTATAGTCGTTAGTAACGGTTATTCTAGTAAAATAAAATATCGGGCATCATCCGTGACCCATAATGAACATATCTACAAATTTTCAGAAAGACCAGTCCAGCAGTTTTGTCTAGAGCGAGTGGAACACATTTTGACCACGGACAGACAGACACACAGACAGCATTTCTTCGTTCCCATTTTAAAGTACTCCCTGTTCTATAAGAACTGGGAGTACAGAAAAAATGTTGCCAAGTTTAAAAGTGTGGCTTCGTTTCTAGACGACAATAGCAGATTGAATCGAAAGTTAAATGGATTGTTAAAGTATTCAGATTTGTTTAAATTCAGAGAGAGAGAGAGAGAGAGAGAGAGAGAGAGAGAGAGAGAAGACAGACAGACAGACAGACAGACAAGACAGAGAGACAGAGAGAGAGAGAGACGACAGACAGACAGACAGACAGACAGACAGACAGACAGAGAGACAGAGAGAGAGAGAGAGTAAAAAAAATGCTCTTTGGCACTGCGTCTAGCTGGCAGAAAAGACAGCGATGTGAAGAACAAGGTATTAATGACTACGAATAGTTATTCCAGGCACAGGATATCATAGTACAACGTAGCGCATCACAGCATAGCATAGCGTAGCATAGCACAGCATGATAGAGCATAGCACATAGCACATCACAATAATCTCTTCTGTGTGCTTATTCCTTGATGTTATTCTTCCTTTTTTTTTCTATCAGTCTATTCTTTGATGTTATCCTCCCATCTTTCGTCTAGTAACCTTGATGTTAAGACGCACACCCTAACACACACACACACACACACACACACACACACACACACACACACACCACACACACACACACATTTTTTTTCTTCTGTCTTTCTTGTAACCTTGATGTTATCTTCCCATCCTTTCTTCTGTTTTTCTAGTGACTTCGATGTTTGATGTTGTCCTGTCATCTTTTCTTCTGTATTTCTTGCAGCCTTGATGTTACTCACTCCCACCCCCTTCCACGTCTGCCCCTACACACACACATACAAACTTTTTTTTCTGCCTTCCTGGTAACTTTCATGTTATCTTCCCATATTTTCTTCTGTCTTTCTCGTAACCCTGTTGTTGACACACCCCCCCCCCCCCCACCCCCTCCATCCGATCGTTTTTCCTGTCTCTCTGTTAACCTTGATGTTGTCCTCCAGTTTTTTCTTCTGTCTCTCTGTTAACCTTAATGTTATTCTCCCATTTTTTCTTGTGTCAGTCCGATCCTTGATATTATTCTTCCATCTTTTCTTCTGTCTTTTTTGTGTGTTAACCTTGACGTTATCCTCCCATTTGTTCTTCTGTCTGTCTATCAACCTTGATTTTAATTCCCATATTTTCTTCTGTCAGTCCATTCCTTGATATTATTCCTTCATCTTTTCTTCTGTCGTTCTATTAACCTTGATGTTCACTACCCATGTGTTCTTCTCTCTCTGTTAACCTTCATGTTATCTTCCCATATTTTCTTCTGTCAATCCATTCATTGACATTGTTCCTCCATCTTTTCTTCTGTCGTTCTATTAACCTTGATGTTATCCTTCCATTTTTTCATCTGTCTTTCCATTAACCTTGCTGTTATCTTCCTATCTTTTCTTTTGTCTGTCTATTCTTTGATATTATCCCTCATC
Organism: Conus canariensis; assembly: GCA_033310375.1. NCBI lineage: Eukaryota > Metazoa > Mollusca > Gastropoda > Neogastropoda > Conidae > Conus > Conus canariensis. The sequence goes on along the minus strand of CM065742.1, from coordinate 9,248,328 downwards.
TTTTCTTTTAAATATCCATCCTTGATGTTATCCTTCTATCTGTTTTTTTTTTTTCATCTTTCCATGAACCTTGATGTCATCCTCCTATCTTTTCCTCTGTCTGTCCATTCATTGATGTTATACTCCTATCTTTTCTGCTGTCTGTCCATTCATTGATGTTATACTCCTATCTTTTCCTCTGTCTGTCCATTCATTGATGTTATACTCCTATCTTTTCTGCTGTCTTTCCACCTCCATTTACTTTGATGTTATCCTTCGAATGAGACTATAAACCGAGGTTCCGTGTGTGAACGCACGCATAATATCTTGCACACACGTAAAATCCCATCACCAACTTTCGGAAGAGTAGGCCAGTTTGGCCGTTGGTATGGATGACACGTTACACACAGCATGCACCCTGCGTAAGAAATGGAAAAAAGAATGAAGGAAGTAAAGAAACTGAGTGAACGATATTGACTGGATGACACGGGAAACGACTGAATGAAGCGCCAGCTGGCAGCTCTTCAGTCGGCACTACCCAGGTAGGCAGCCCGTTGTGTAAACGAGTGTTGATGAATAAGTGCAAATGGTGGATGTAAGCGCATTGAGTTGTGTAACAAGAAATGCGCTATATAAGTATTATACATTATTATTATTATTATCCTTCCGTCCTTTCTTCCTTGCTCATTTCATGGCGTCATACTCACATATTTTCTTCTCTCTTTCCATTAATGTTATTCTTCCATCATTTCTTCTGTCTGTTCACTCCTTGAGGTTATCCTCTTTTTATTTTTGTTTTCGTGGGGGGGGGGGGGGGTGTCTTTCTTTCTTTTTTCTTTTCTTCTTCTTCTTCTTCTTCTTCTTCTTCTTCTTCTTCTTTGTCTTCCTACAGATACAGTGTCGTGAATGACGGTCTTCACAAATCTGTCAGATCTTGTCCAATGGCTGTTCCTCGTTCATCTTTCTGCTCTGGACAATGGAGGGAGATTGTCATGTGGCCTAGTGATTGCTCTTTCACGAAATTTCCAACGTCTTCGTTCGTGATGCAGTCCTTGGAAGAAATGCCCATGCTTTCCCGGAAGCATCTCATCTTGAAGACTTAAATTCCTCTCAGAATTTCAACGGTGAAAGTGCATGCTACTGATGCCAGTGTTGCATTCTGTCGCTGACGATCCCGTGTGCGAAGGCTAAAAGCTGTTCTGTCTCTGAGCGCACGACTAATTCTCTCACTGTCACGAGCCGCGTTTGTTGTACTCGAATGATCAAGAGTTCCAATTCTGATCGCCACGTATATAAGCGCCGGTATCCTCACTCCCCATCGTGACGTGGTAGGTCTGAGATCTCTTCCACTTATTCCTCCAGGATGGTTTTCAATGCGGAAATTCATCATTCAGAACCTGTCAACCCGGCTGTTATCTACTAAGGCGCATTAGTTCTGCTGGGAAACATTTTGTCGTCCGACGTTACACCCACATTTGTCACTTCTCTTCTTTTCTCTCGCGTCAGCTACCGTAACTCGAGTAAGGCTGGTTTGCCGGCGTCATCTATCTATTTCCTTCAACACGAGGATAACATTCCGCTGGCTTGAAGTTGACTTTAGATAGAACAGAGTTGAACTCATCGCTCCACTGGTCACCTGTCTCGCGTAGGATGAAGTATATAATCAGAACTCTTTCTGCTATTTCTACGTCACAACTGTACTCCTTTCTGTTGATGTGTTTTTACGTTTCATTATCATTCCCTTCTCTACGTTCTGCGGCTTTCCATTTCCTGGAATTAAACCATCAACTGTCGGCCGCCGCTCTTTCTCTCTCTGTGGTCCACATAATTGGAATTCACTTCAGTCTTCCTCTTCGTCAAACCCAACACTGCACTTTTTGTTTACGCAAAGGAAGGTTCGAAAGCTTCCTTTTTCCTCCTTAGTTTTCCCCTTCATACGACAAAGGTTTCATGCAGTAGACCATGTCAGCAGATACTCGAGGCAGGCTCTGTGGCCCAGTTGCAGACAAGTTTAAAAAAAGTGGACGGATCACAGACTCCGACATTAATATAAACATTATTACAGAAAAGAGACAGAGACAAAAAGACAAAGTTTAAACATTCTAGTTCAGTATTTAGCTTCATTCAGACAGAGACAAAAAAAAACCCGAAGTTTAAACATTCTAATTTATTACTTAGTATCTCTCAGACCGAGACAAAAAAAAGACAAAGTTTAAGCATTCTACTTTATTATTTAGCATCTCTCAAACAGAGACAAAAAAGATGAAATATAAACATTCTAGTTTATTATTTATCTTCTTTCAGATAAAGACAAAAAAATGTAGTTTAAACATTCCGGTTTGTTGTTTAGCATCTCTCAGACAGAGACAAAAAAGACGAAGTTTAAGCTTTCTATAAGATACAAAAGCAATAGTCCTCCAAAGGGAAGAAAACATTATAGAAAAATCACAATGCCACTCATCTGAGTAATGAGTGGCATTGTGATTAAGCTTTCTAGTTTATTATCTAGCTTCTTTCAGACAGAGATAGAAAAGACGAAGTTCAAACAGTTTAGTTTCGTATTTGAATTCTTTTCTTTTAAAGTCTTCTAAATCTTCAATATAAAAACCTAAACGTCGCCTTAAAAGGGCAAAAGATCAGAGAGAAAATCTTTCCGAGTTCTGGTCAGTCGTTACTTTTGTTCTCACGCAAAAAATATAGTAACATCATGTGACCGGTTACAAAGAAACTGCAACGTTCCCGCTCCCACGTGCGTGAAATGGAAAAGGAAAAGAAATGCTGACAAACTATTTTACCCTCCTTCACCCTCACCATCCTCACTTCCCCTTTCCCTCTCCGCTCTCACTATGTCCATCCCTCCCTTCCGTATCCTTCCAGTAAAAAAAAAAGTCAGAATATTTGCCACGCCTCTAAGTACATATAAGAAGATCATCCTAGGAAAAAAAAACTTCATATTTTACAGCTTTATATTGTGTTTTGGGGCTTTTTTATTTTACTTTTTTTGTGTGCAAATTTTCGCTTCATTCTCGAAGCTGTTCAGGGTGACATTTAAGCAGAAAACACACACACACACACACACACACACACACACACACACACACACACACACACACACACACACACATTCATTCATTCATACACACGCGCGCGCGCGAGCGCGCACGTATGCACACGCACCCCCTCCCCCCTCCACACACATACATACACTCACACACACACACACACACACACACACACACACACACACACACATACACGTAGATAAATGATTCGTCTCTCACTGAAAAAAGGGACTCAAACTCACCGTCCTTTTTTAACATTTTCAAAGAATCGTGCAAGAAAACAACTTTCTTTTAGATCTCCTCTCGGACGCAATCCATCACTCCTTGAGCCAATGATTATAAGAAACCGATCGATAGTAGTCCATCACCCTGTGATCCAGTGATGATGGCGATCAGATCGATAGTTCAGAAAGAAAAGATACTATGGAAAACAAGTTCTCTGCCGGCATGGAAATCAATAACCAATTACATGACGTTTTTATTGCACGGTGTGTGTGTGTGTGTGTGTGTGTGTGTGTGTGTGTGTGTGTGTGTGTGTGTGTGTGTGTGTGAGTGTATGTGTGTGTGTATGTGTGTGTGCCTGTATATGCATGTGTGTGCATCTTAACATGTATGTGCGCGTGTGTGTGTGTGCGTGTGTGTGTGTGTGTGCGCGCGCGCGTGTTTTATGTGTGTGTTTGTGTGTATGTATGCGTGTGTGTTTGCGCGCATGTGTGTGCGCGTACGTGTGTGTGTGTGTGTGTGTGTGTGTGTGTGTGTGTGTGTGTGTGTGTGTGTGTGTGATGTATGTGTGTCTGTATGTGTATGTCTTTTTGTATGTGTGTGCGTGTGTGTGCAATTGTCTGGGGGGGGGGGGGGGGTGCACGCGCGCGCACGCACGTGAATCTCTCTCTCTCTCTCTCTCTCTCTCTCTCCTCTCTCTCTCTCTCTCTCTCTCTCTCCCTCCGGGTAATGGAGGGGGGCAGGATGGATGGGGATGAATAGGCCAGGAGGTCTGGTGAGCCTTGTTTGCATATCAAACCTTAAGCAGAAAACGTGAGGCATCCAGCGCGTTATGACATGTAGACGCAATTGTTTGTTCCCACCGTTTTTCGTCCTCTGTCCTTTCTGTTGGGTGAAACTCGTCCTTAACCCGGTGTAATATCCCGTAGTCACTCCTCGTCCAAATCCCCCCTCCCCGGTCGAGTGAAAAGGAGCCCGTGGCCATTCTTCCAGACCGGCCCCCCCCCCCCCCCCCCCCCCCCCCCCCCCCCCCCACCTTCCCGCGCGAGCGCGCGTGCACACACACACACACACACACACACACACACACACACACGCAGGCACGCACGCACGCGCGTACACGACACACACACACACACACACACACACACACACACACACACACACACACACACAGCTGCTTAAAAATTTTCAAACTGTTCCAAGTGACACAACGCATCAATCCACAGTATAATGCACCTTCACTTGAGACAGGGGAAGGGGGGTGGGGGTGGGCTTAATTCTGGATCTGAGAAAGAACTAAGTGAGTGATTCTGAGCATGTACCCCATGGAGTGACATTGCCACGTGTCCATTTTCGTCTTCCTGTGTGGACTGTTAAGTGTTGGCCAAGTGCTTGTCATCTCTCCATGAGGAGTTTCTTCACCATGACTCACAATTACTCACCTGTGAGTAGCTTTGGTACCTTGTGGAGAGCAGAGTCCACCCTCACCCCCTCAAATTCACGTGCAGTGTGCTCTGAGGGTGTTCCTTAAATTTTCTGACCAACACTGCAGGTGTCTGTATCCCTCGGGTCTGGTTAACACGTCGGGGCATCTCATGAAGTAAACGCAGAGTACAGCTCAGTCATGCAGTCTCAGACCAGAATGGAAACTCTAAGCATCATCTCATTGTTCAGTCACATGACCAGGGTTCGACCCGTGGTCATGTGCACTGAACGCCAGTTCACCCAGTAGCCACACCACCACTGAAGAAGACAGACGGAGGTCTGTCGAAAGCTCCAAGTAAGTGCTATTCCTAGCTGAGTGACCTGTTTAAATCTGGTAGTCGTTATGTCTATCCCTCAGCAGTTAAAACTTCCACAACGTCTCGTACGCGATTTCGACCGGACGGTCATCAAGATTTTTCGTGAACTGGAAGGAGCGCACCGAGCCTTGGCGAGATTCCGAAACCATCTGCATTTCACGCTACACTGTAAACATCACGGTGTCGTACCGACCAGCCTAAAAATCAAGTCATCAGTCAAAGGAAAAGCTGCAAGCAACATCCTATTCTGTACGGAATGGGCCCTGATGAACAAGCGCGTCAAGCAGATCAATCTGAGGATCGAGGGATTAGAACAACATATCCATCTCTGTTCGGACAGGTTGAGTGCAAACGTTCCGACTGAGATACTGGCGGAAGTGAAGGACTGGCTCGAGTCAACTCAAAACTTGGAATGGAACAAAGTGCGCATGCGCCAGAGAAGGAGGTTTGAGAAACTAATGGCGAGATCGAAGCGTGACAAGAACGATCACATTCCAATTGTACCTGTGACTGAAGAAGAGACGCGCAGGGTGAAGAAGAGATGGGTTGTGAATCTATCGGAACGTGAACTTTCTGACTCTGAACAGCGAGTGCTGGAAAAGGGACTCAATTTTGCTGTGACCCTGGACAAACTCCCCATCGTGGACTACATCACGGGTATCGAAACCGTCTGCAGACAGATAGGCCCGCATGCAGAAGAGGCCAGAATCTGAGGTCAGAATGTGTCAACATCCTGAAACAAGCACAACCGCCGAAACCCAACATTTCTGTTGAGGAAAGGCGTGCATTGGCCCGACTTAGGAAAGACGACACGAATTTGATACTCCCGGCCGACAAGGGTCGGTCCACGGTCATCATCCCCAAGTCCATGTACTATGACAAGGCCAGTCAACTGTTGGATGACAGAAAAACCTACCAGCCTCTCAAGAAAGACCCCACCAACAGGTATGCCACCAAGCTCAAGGATCTGCTCAAACGTCTCAAGGAGGCAGGCAGACTTTCCCTTGACTTTTACAGAAAACTGTACCCATCAACTACTGATGTCCCCAAGTTCTATGGCCTTCCTAAGGTGCACAAGAAAGACGTCCCTCTCCATGCCATAGTTGCTTCCAGAGGTTCCCTCATGTATGAGACGGCGAGATTTGTGGCAGACATCCTGTCTCCTTTGGTTGGCACGACAGAACACCACATCACCAACAGTGCGGACTTGGTTCAGAAACTGGCAGACTATTACACCCTTTCTCCTGACGAGTGCCTGGTATCATATGATGTTTCGGCATTGTTCACCAGCGTCCCCGTCGAAGAAAGCATCCACATCATCAAAGCAAGACTCCAGACTGACGACACTCTGCCCTAGCGTACTATGCTTTCCATGGACAGCATCTGTGAACTCCAGGCTTGCTGTCTCAACACCACTTACTTCACGTTCCAAAATAACTTCTACCAGCAGACCACAGGAGCGGCCATGGGCTCTCCAGTCAGCCCCATTAGAGCCAACCTCTTCATGGAGGACTTCAAGGAGAAGGCCCTGGCGTCTTACCATTCTCCTCCACGCTATTGGGGCTGCTATGTGGACGACACCATGACCATCCTCAAGAGGGAGCTGGTGGAAGACTTCACTAACCATTTGAACAGTCAACACCCTGCTATCAAATTCACTCATGAGGTGGAGAACAACTCGAATGCCATGCTAGACACACTCATTACATGGACAGAGTACAGCCTCTCCTTCAGTGTGTACCGCAAACCTACTCACACTGACCAGTACCTACAGTTCGAAAGCCACCAGCCACTGGAACACAAACTCAGAGTGATACACACCCTCACCCATCGGGCCAACACCATCTGCTCTACTCAGGATGCCAAAGACCAGGAAATGGAATACCTCAAATGGTTCTCACCATATAGGGCTAGTGGGCGTGG
>CM065742.1:9226337-9236337 GCA_033310375.1 Conus canariensis | reverse complement strand
TGTTGCTGCTGCTGCTGCTACAACTACTAGTACTACCGCTACTACTACTCTACTACTACTATACTACTACTATACTATACACTACTACTATACTATGTTTTTACTGCAGTTGCTACTGCTTCGACTATCACTGCTACAACTTTTACCACCAGCATTTCATGTACCGCAGCTACTACTTCACCTTCGAAGTGCGTTGTTTCCTTTGACTGATGTACAGGGATAGACCAGATAAATGGACAGCGGGGCAGAAAAAGAGACAAGACTATACAAGGTAGGAAAACAGAAGACGGGAACAGTCGAGACAGGGGAAGACAAGACAGGAGCAGACGAGACAAGACAAAAGCAGACAAGACAGGAGAAGACAGGATGATATAAGACTGGACTTTCAGGGGTGTTTGATTGGATCTTTACGGTCATTACTAAAGTGTATGAGGGTTCTGTCCACACTGGCAATGCCCAATCTTCTATCAGTTTGTTGTGTCCTCCTCAGGTGGTGTGGAAGACGGACCAGGACTCGGGTAACAAGACCTACCCGAGATGGCAGTACACGGAGCTGTCCGGCTCATACAGCTACCAGATCGGCTACTACTGGTTCTTCGTCACCGTCTTCACCTTCCTCCCTCTGATCCTTCTCTGCGTCTTCAACGGCATCCTCATCCACTCGCTCTTCAAGGCAGCTCAGCTCAGAACGCGCATGACCTTCTCCTCCTCCACCTCCTCCTCCTCCACTGCCAACCAAGCCTTGTCCAGCCGGGTCGGAGAGAGGTACTCCCGAGAGCAGCAGTGGATCACCAAGATGCTGGTCACGGTGGTGCTGGTGTTCATCCTGTGCCAGCTGCCCGGGGCCATCCTGGTGCTGGTGGCCACTCATCACGACCTGGCCAACGTGGAGCTCACGCCTTACGACCGGAACCAGCTCCGCATCGCCGGCAACATCACCAACCTGCTCATCCAGATCAACGCCTCCATCAACTTCATCCTCTACTCCATGACCAGCTCTAAGTTCCGGCGCGTGTTCTGCAAAACGCTGTGTCTGAAGGACAAGGTGGCCATGGGGCTGAGTCCGCACGTCCACCTTCAAGAATGACATTCCCCTCACTTCGTTCTTCTCCGGCTCTCTTCGGAAAGGCACGGCCACCAACGCCAGTTTACGAAGCGGGCGTTCTGACCGACGTCCTCACCTGCGTTTGTTGAGCAAGCGCAGCGAACTGAGGAGTCCCAACGGGCACCTGTACACCGCTCAGGACTGGAACGGCCAGTCAGACGATGGCACGTCTCCGGCGACGGAGGTGTGTTATACAGACAGCGAAAGAGAAGTCTGATCTGGTAGTGGGGTCGCCGGTCTTTAAACAATCTCTGAACTTTGTGTATTAAACAGACAGCGGAAGAGAAATCTGATCTAACCTTGGAGTAGGGCCACCATCTCCTGAGCGGAAATGTGTTATACAGACAGCGAAAGAGAAATCTGATCTTGTATTGGGGTCGCCGGTCTCTGAACGGAAGTGTGTTAAGCAGACAGCGAAAGAGAAGTCTGATTTTGTATGGTGTCGCCAGTCTCTGAACGGAAGTGTGTTGAGCAGACAGCGAAAGAGAAGTCTGATTTTGTATGGTGTCGCCAGTCTCTGACCGGAAGTGTGTTGAGCAGACAGCGAAAGAGAGGTCTGATTTTGTATGGTGTCGCCAGTCTCTGACGGAAGTGTGTTGAGCAGACAGCGAAAGAGAGGTCTGATTTTGTATGGTGTCGCCGTCTCTAAACCGGAAGTGTGTTAGCAGACAGCGAAAGAGAGTCTAATTTTGTTTGGTGTCGCCGTCTCTGACGGAATGTGTTATACAGACAGCGAAAGAGAAGTCTGATCTTGTTGGGGTCGCCGGTCTCTGAACGAAGTATGTTAAGCAGACAGCGAAAGAGAGTTTTGATTTTGTATGGTGTCGCCGTCTCTGAACGGAAGTGTGTTAGAGACAGCGAAAGGAGGTCTGATTTTGTATGGTGTCGCCAGTCTCTGAACGCAAGTGTGGTGAGCACACAGCGAAAGAGAACTCTGATCTGATGTTGTAGGAGGCCAACATCCCCCGAACGAAAGTGTGATACACAGATAGCGATAGCGATGTCTGATCCTTTAGTAGGGTGCCTCCCTCCCCCCCCCCCCCCCCCCCCCCGCCCCTTCTCACACATACCTAAACGGAAGTGCGTCAGGAAAGACCATACAATATGGCCGCCATCACCACCCAGAACGGAAACGAATGACTTGAACGTGACGCTAACATGATTAACTCTACGCCCATGGAAATGATTTTTAAAGGCTGCGAAACTGGGAGGGAGACGGGATGGGGAGTGTCTCTATTTGTCCCGTCTTCAACACCCTCGAGAGAGAAAACAGACAAACATACAAACTAATCTATAAGTCAGGAACGTTGATGGTGTAGATAAATCTCCCTTTTATACAGCAGCCGTTTGCAAGATGTTCAGCTAGGCTAGTCATAACTCAACGGTTCCTTGGTTTGGAGAGGGAGGGTGGATCCAAGTCCAACTCGCCCCCCACCTCCCCCACACACACCCTTCCCCTTCCTCTTGTTTCAGACTCAATGTGGCCTCCGTAGTGAGCTCAGCTATAAAAAAAGGGGTAGCCTCCCTTTTTGTTGTTGTGTTTTCTTTTGTTGTTCTTGTTGTTATTGCTTCGGTTTGTTGGTGTGTGTGTGTGTGTGTGTGTGTGTGTGTGTGTGTGTGTGTGTGTGTGTGTGTGTGTGTGTGTGGATGTTTTTCTTTTGCTCTTTTCTTTAAAGCTACACGGAGACATAGTCCCATCGGAATGGGGACAGGTAGAGACGGGAGTCATGTTGACACGAAGGTCACTAGAGACACGGCCATGTTGACGCAGAGACCCACAGGGACTTGGACACCTTGACAAGGAGATTAATAGAGGCATGGACATGTTGATGCAGAGACCAATCTGGACATGGACAACTTGTCGCAGAGATCAATAGAGATGTGGACATGCTGATGCAGAGACCAACCTGGACATGGACAATTTGTCGCAGAGATCAATAGAGACATGGACATGTTAAACATAGAGACCGGCAGGTACGTGGGCATGTTGACACAGAGATCAACAGACATGGACATATTGAAACACTGAGACTAACACGACCTGGACTTGTTGACACGAAGACTCATAGACACGACGGATACATTGGCAGAGGGATCAACGGAGACGGAGACAAATACTGACGGTGGCACACAGGTACGAATGACAAATTGGCATTGGAATCAACACAGGTGGAGGCAGATACTTACGGTTACATAGAGACAATGGGCATACTGACACAGGGATCAGTAGAGACGCAGGCAGATACTGATGGGTGCATGAACGCAAGTGGCAAACTGACACGGAAACTGACAGAAGTGGAGAGAGAAAAAATATGACCAGGACACATACATTCGAGGGACATATTGACAAAATGGTCAGTAAAGAAGGAGATTGATACTCACTGGAACACGCAGATGCAAGAAACACGTTGACGGCAGGAATCAAGACATCTGGGCACAGGCATTGACTGGGACACATATAACGAAGGGACATTCTGACACTGGGACAAGCAGTGACGGAGACAAATACTGATATGGTCACTTAGATCCAAGGACATATTGACATGGAATCAATAAGAATTGGGGCAGATATTGACAGCGACACATAGATCCAAGGACATATTGACATGGAATCAACAGAGATGGGCGCAGACACTAACAGGGACACATAGATCCGAGGACATATTGACATGGAATCAACAGAGACGGGCGCAGATATTGACAGGGACACATAGATCCAAGGACATATTGACATGGAATCAACAGGGATGGGGGCAGATACTGACGGGGACACTTAGATCCAAGGAAAAGATTGACACAAAATCAACAGAGACGGGGACAAATACTGACGGGGACACTTAGATCCAAGGACATATTGACATTAAATCAACAGTGATGCAGTCAGATGCTGACGGGGATACATAGATCCAAGGACATATTGACATTAAATCAACAGTGATGCGGTCAGATGCTGACGGGGATACATAGATCCAAGGACATATTGACATTAAATCAACAGTGATGCAGTCAGATGCTGACGGGGATACATAGATCCAAGGACATATTGACATTAAATCAACAGTGATGCGGTCAGATGCTGATGGGGATACATAGATCCAAGGACATATTGACATTAAATCAACAGTGATGCAGTCAGATGCTGACGGGGATACATAGATCCAAGGACATATTGACATTAAATCAACAGTGATGCGGTCAGATGCTGACGGGGATACATAGATCTAAGGACATATTGACATTAAATCAACAGTGATGCGGTCAGATGCTGATTGGGATACATAGATCCAAGGACATATTGACATTAAATCAACAGTGATGCGGTCAGATGCTGATTGGGATACATAGATCCAAGGACATATTGACATTAAATCAACAGTGATGCGGTCAGATGCTGACGGGGATACATAGATCCAAGACTGACACAAAATCAACAGAGACGGGGACGTAGATCCAAGGGACATATTGACATGGAATCAACAGAGATGGGCGCAGACACTAACAGGGACACATAGATCCAAGGGACATATTGACATGGAATCAGTTGAGACGGGGACACATATTGACGGGTGCACAAAGATCCATGGGATATGTTGACATGAAATCAATAGAAACGGGGACAGATATGGACAGGGACACATAGATATAAGAGACATACTAACACACAGAGTTCTGTGGAGGTGTAGGTGGGATGGGATAGAGGGGACGGGGACTGGCGGGATCACAAAGATAGCAGGGACATACTGACTCTCAGATCAACAGGGACGCAGACAGATACTGTCGTGGACAGGCAGCTACGAAGAACTTACCACGTCGGCGATATATACAGACCAAACACGCAGATATGAGGGACATACAAAGTCACCCAGCTGAAACTGCCACTCATTGATACGGTGACATACAGACAATGGGACAGTGGGATGGTGACATCTACAGACACCAGGATGGTGACATTTAGACGATGGGCACGTGGAGATGGGAACATGTAGACACTGGGATGGGATGGGACACAGAGAGACGGGAAAACATAGACACTAGGATGGGGACATATAAAAAGGATAGGATATGGAGAGACAGAAACAAATAGACACTAGGATAGGGACATATGGACGATAGGACATGGGGTAATGGGAACACGTAGACACTGTGATGGGACCATATAGACAATGGGGCACAGAGTGAGGGCATCACGTAGAGACTAGGATGGGGACATATAGACTATGGGGCACAGAGTGAGGGCATCACGTAGAGACTGGGATGGGGACATATAGACAATGGGGCACAGAGTGAGGGCATCACGTAGACACTAGGATGGGGATATACAGACAATGGGGCACAGAGTGAGGGCATCACGTAGAGACTGGGATGGGGACATAAAGACAATGGGGCACAGAGTGAGGGCATCACGTAGAGACTGGGATAGGGACATAAAGACAATGGGGCACAGAAAGAGGGCATCACGTAGAGACTGGGATGGGGACATATAGACAATGGGGCACAGAGTGAGGGCATCACGTAGAGACTGGGATGGGGACATATAGACAATGGAGCACTGAGTGAGGGCATCACGTAGAGACTGGGATGGGGACATATAGACAATGGAGCACTGAGTGAGGGCATCACGTAGAGACTGGGATGGACATATAGACAATGGGCACGAGTGAGGCATCACGTAGAGACTAGAATGGGGACATATAGACAATGGGCACAGAGTGAGGGCATCACGTAGACTGGGATACATATAGACAATGGGGCACAGAGTGGGCATCACGTAGATACAATGGGGACATATAGACAATGGGGCACAGAGTGAGGGCATCACGTAGAGACTGGGATGGGGACATATAGACAATGGGGCACAGAGTGTGGGCATCACGTAGTGACTACAATGGGGACATATAGACAATGGGGCACAGAGTGAGGGCACCATTAGACATGGGATGGGGACATACAGACAATGGGGACACAGATGAGGGCATCACGTAGAGACTGGATGGGGACATATAGACAATGGGGCACAGAGTGAGGGCACCACGTAGACATGGGATGGGGGCATACAGCCAATGGGACACAGACTGAGGGCATCACGTAGAGACTGGGACGGGGACATATAGACAATGGGGCACAGAGTGAGGGCACCACGTAGACATGGGATGGGGACATACAGCCAATGGGACACAGACTGAGGGCATCACGTAGAGACTGGGACGGGGACATATAGACAATGGGGCACAGAGTGAGGGCATCACGTAGAGACTGGAATGGTGACATACAGACAATGGGGCACAGAGTGAGGGCATCACGTGGAGACTGGAATGGGGACAAAATGACTGGTGCCCATGGGAACGGGTCATACTGAAATTGGGGTAGAGCGAGCTGATTCCCGAGTAAGGTCTGAGACTGTGTGAATAGTCTTTACCCGTTGAAGTCTCTACCACAGATGCTGAACGTTAAGTCTGGTCCTGAATGGGGTCTGTGTATAATAGCACACGGGTGGGCAGACAGGCGGTGGAAGCAAGGCGTAATTATTTATGAGTCGTCCTTTCGCCGGAGCTGCACAGTGCGCCTAAGAAAACGAAACACCCGAAGGTGCTGGGGAGGACCCAGAGAAGCACTGTCTTCACCCGCCTTTTGAGCAGTCCTGTACCACACTTGGAGGCCTGCGCTGTGTTGATGATGGGTACAAGCACGCGCAGGACACTCCATTAAAATATCAAGGAACATAACTGCTCCTGAACAGAGGTAAATCAGACTACAGGATGCAACTCATAACAGCCTTAAAGTAGCATCCCCATGGGTGTACCAGCCCATATTTCATGACTGCAGAGCCCACCGGCAAAAGACACCACCCACCAGCTGCCGAGCACACCCCACAGACCCAACCACCCCTGCCCACAGACAGATGAAGACAGTGCCACTCCAGACACAGCCAAGCTTTCGCCATACGGTCTTATGTGCCCTCAAGAGAGAATCCAGAGTTGTAGTCTTTCCCACTGTCAACAGACTTTCCCTGTGGTCAGTGGGTCTTTCCTCACCGTCACTGGATTCTCCAGGGTCAGCCTAGTTAAGGCAAAGAAGAAAAAGAAACACCCGAAGGTGCTGGGGAGGACCCAGAGAAGCACTGTCTTCACCCGCCTTTTGAGCAGTCCTGTACCACCCTTGGAGGCCTGCGCTGTGTTGACGATGGGTATAGGCACGCGCAGGACACTCCATTAAGATATCAAGGGACATAACTGCTCCTGAACAGAGGTAAATCAGACTACAGGGGTCTGTAGATAATAGTAGACGGGTGGGTAGACAGGCGGTGGAAGCTAGGCGTGATTATTGATGAGTCGTCCTTTGGCAGGAATTGCACAGTGCGCCTAAATGAAATGAAGATGTGTTACTGCATGACGCGTATTTCCCTCCATACAAACACAGTTCATGAGATAAACGCTTTTGTACTACGATGGTTTATTATTATTATTATTATTATTATTATTACTCTCTATGGAAATGTATTCCACCGATGAAAGAAAAAATAGAGAGAAAAAAAAGAGAGAGAGAAAACGAAAATGTTGAATGTATGTACAGTATTTTTACGGAAGAACTATGCGAGGTTTCCAGATTTCTTTTTTAACTACAGATGAAAAGAAAAGGCAAGTGGCATGTCATCAGTAAGTGAGAGTTGTCAGAGGATGTTGGTTATCTCCACCTCAAAATGCATGCCAGTTCTTTCCTTTTACAAGAAATCAATGCCCGATCACACAAGCGACATGTCAATGTATTCTCATTCAAAGCATTGTGTCTAAAACGATGGGAAGAAATATCAGAGACACCAAGTCTGAAATTACTCAGTGCACTTTTAATACACCAATTTATATTCATGTTAATGTATGATTCAGTATCTGCGTTAATTTAGAAAGTGTGTATTGTGCTAATCTGCCACTGCTGTAGATACGATCATGCCAGTCTTGCCATCTGCAATCAATCATTATTTCTTGAAAACATTTCGAAAATTCTGACATATTTTCCACGCCCATATTGTCCCAAACATAAGCAAAGCCATGTGAATTATAGCACTGACGAACATTGGTAGCCCATGACTTCTTGGCATTAGAATCCAAATTTCGCAGCATCTTAAAAGCTTTGAATAGTATCTTGGTTCCCCCCCATTGTGGTTATTTTCAGCCAGTACTTAAACATTTCAAAAAGAAATTAACATTAATCGGATACCTTCCAAGTTCACCATGCATAAACCAGATCATTTGGTGTTCGATTGTGTACATTCAAAAATCTTCTCATAACATTCAAATGAATATTCTCTATTCTCGTTCTCCAAAGCCCAAATTTCTGCTCCATACTGGAAGATCGGTTGCTCCTGAGAATCGAACAACTTCGAAAAACAAAGTGCGCTACTCTCCAATTTATATAGAATATGAAGTATAACTGTGACTGCTCTCTGTGCTCTATATATCTTGACAGCTGAAGTGAAACTTAATCTGGAACTGAAATAAAAATCCAAGACACTTGAATGCGTTGACTACAACGATGTCATTTTCAAAGTGGGGCGACTACAGGCGGAAATGAAACAAATTTCTAAAAGAAAAACATTTAGTTAATCCGCAGGGATAAACAATTTGTAATTAATTGTTTGTTTGTCCCTGCTGTCTGGCACATCAACCAACATTTTTTCTTTCTTTTTTCCCCTTTTTTTGTTGTTGTTGTTAAATTCATACAGACGTAATCACCCTCGTCGACCCATTCCTCAATACATATCAAATATCCACCTTTAAGAAACACAACATTATTAGTCTCATTCATATCAACTTTTAATTCTAAATTAGCAGCAGCTGAACACAAGCTGTTCAGTCGTCGTTGAAGACCAACTACAGTCGTAGACAACAAAATGATGTCGTCAGCAAAAAGTAACATGAGCAGGTCCAAGGGATCAAAAGTAACAGCATGCTATCCATTTTTAATCATTCCCAAAGCCAATCCATTTATGAACAGAGAAAATAAAACTGGGCTACAAACACCCCCTCTAGTACACTTAACAAAATCTGATAATTTTGCTCCCGCTGTAATTCTTGTTTTTACCTCCGTATACATACTTGTTACGCAATAATACAATTTACCTTTAATTCCTTTTTTTTTTTTAACATAAAACAGGTCATAGCAGTGAATCAAAGGCTTTTTCGATATACACATTTCCAAATACAATTTTTCGTTATTTACAAACTGTTTTTGAACGGCAGGTAACAAACTAAACATGCAATTAATGGTAGAGTAATCCTTCTTTATCCTGCTAGTTCTCCTATTGAGTTATTCTGAAATATCCATTAATGTAGTCTATCATTAATAACAGAGCTAAAGAGATGACTAAATACAGTGCACAAAGAACATATCTACAGTTACTTACATCGTTTATCTTCCCCTTCTTAATTCTGTCCACCCTTCGGAATAAATCCCAGTGTCAAACATGTAAACAATTTAACTAAAAAAAAACCTGAAAACAATCTCACCAGAATTCTTCAAAAAGACTCCCCATCAGGTCCGGCAGTTTTAACATTCCTTATTTTCTTGATTGCTGATAAAATTTTCTGTCTGGATATAGGTCTGTCTAAAGATTTTTCTTTATTGTTTAATGTCAGTTTCAGTGAATTTGTCATCATCCTTATCCAAAAGATTTTTAAGTCGTAAGAACAGGGGTGTTTCCAAGGTTTTCCCCTATTTCCAGCGCCACTGTGTCATGCAATATTTACTCTCAGACACATACCCCTCTCGAAATTCTTGAGGATACTTTTTGCAATTTCACAAAAGGAAGTGCAAGTAGGCCTACGTTTTGGATAATACAAATCTGTTAGAGAAACGACTGAATGAAGCGCCAGCTGGCAGCTCTTCAGTCGGCACTATCCA
>CM065742.1:9218837-9221337 GCA_033310375.1 Conus canariensis | reverse complement strand
CCTCTATGGGAAATAACATGATTTGATGAGGGGGAGAAGAAACGTAAACTATACAGAGACGCCAACCTCCAAAGTGCTTGGGCACAGCTGACAGCCTCAAGTTTACAGCTTGATGGCATTATGCACTCTACAGGAGCGCATGAGCACTGCACATGTAAGAATAGTGCTTAGTGCTGAAATAATAACAAAAGAGAAAAGGAAATATATGGTGTTTTACACTGGCAAACTGAACAACTGAATCCGTTCATTGTGAAGCAGACACGCCCACCTCTATACAGTGTAACTGTGAGAAGCAGTCACACTAACCACTTTGCAATGTGAAGAAGACTGACTGCTGTACAATATGAAATAGCCAGCCAGACTTGACAACTGAGCGAAGTGAAGCAGACATTCTCATCTGTACAGTTTGAGACAGACAGACTCACTACTGTGCCGTGTGAAACTGACAAATTCATCACAGAGACAAGCAGGAAGCAGACAGACCCACCACTGTGCAGACTCATTGCTGGACAATATGAAGCAATATGAGTCACTGCTGTACAGCGCGAAGCAGACACACTAACTGCTGTACAACCTACACCAGACACACTCACTGCTGTACAACCTACACCAGACACACTCATTGCTGTACAACCTACATCAGTCACACTCACTGCTGTACAACCTACACCAGACACACTCACTGCTGTACAACCTACATCAGACACACTCACTGCTGTACAACCTACACCAGACACACTAACTGCTGTATAACCTACATCAGACACACTCACTGCTGTACAACCTACATCAGACACACTCACTGCTGAACAACTTACATCAGACACTCACTGCTGTACAACCTACACCAGACACACTCACTGTTGAACAACTTACATCAGACACACTCACTGCTGTACAACCTACACCAGACACGCTCACTGCTGTACAACTTACACCAGACACACTCACTGCTGTACAACCTACATCAGACACACTCACTGCTGTACAACCTACACCAGACACGCTCACTGCTGTACAACTTACACCAGACACACTCACTGCTGTACAACCTACATCAGACACACTCACTGCTGTACAACCTACATCAGACACACTCACTGCTGTACAACCTACACCAGACACACTCACTGCTGTACAACCTACACCAGACACACTCACTGCTGTACAACCTACATCAGGCAGACTCACTGCTGTACAACCTACACCAGACACACTCACTGCTGTACAACCTACACCAGACACACTCACTGCTGTACAACCTACACCAGACACACTCACTGCTGTGCAACTTACACCAGACACACTCACTGCTGTACAACCTACACCAGACACACTCACTGCTGTACAACCTACACCAGACACACTCACTGCTGTACAACCTACACCAGACACACTCACTGCTGTACAACCTACACCAGGCAGACCCATTGCTGTACAACCTACACCAGGCAGACCCACTGCTGTACAGTTTGAAGATTCACCGTTGTACAGAGTGATGCACAGAGACTCACCACTGCACAATATGAGGCAGACACAATCAACAGTGTGCGGTGAAGCAGACGGACTCGAATCTGTACAGCGTTTAAGCAAACAGATTCACCCCTGTACAATGTAAAGCAGACTAACTCACCACTGTACAATATGACGCAGACTCGCTGACGCTCTGTGTGACGAGCGTTGACTCACTATTTTACGATGTGAGGTGTGCAGCCTCACTGCAATACAGTGTGAAGCTGCAAGACTTTGAGCAGAGTTTCGTATCGTGTGAAGCAGACTCACTGCTCTACGATGTGAAGCAGACGTCACTGTACGATGTCAAACAGACTCACTACCATGCAGTCTGAAGTAGACAGACTCATTCCTGTACAGTGTTAGTCAGACTCTTCACTGTGCAGTATGAAGCTGACAGATTTACCACCGTACTGTATGGAGCAGGCTTGCTCACTGCTGTAGCCTAAATGCTGCAAGCAGACAGACTCACCACTGTATAGTGTGAAGCCAACAGACTCACTAACGTACAGCGTAAAGCGTTTACATTCACCATGTGGATTGTGAGGAAGACAGACTTACGACTGTATACTGTGAAACCAACAGACTCACTAACGTACAGCGTAAAGCGTTTACATTCACCATGTAAAATGTGAAGAAGGCAGGCTTACCACTGAACGGTGTGAGACACCCAGCGTCACCATTGTACAGTGTGAAAGAGACTCACCACAATACAACTGCTGGCAGACAATCACTAACGTACAGTGTGAAGTCGACATTCTCATTGCTGTGCAGCATGATGCAGACAGACGCTGCTGCACGGAGTCAGTCATTATCATGGATTTGCTGAACTCTAGGCTGGTCTGTGGCTGAGAGCCTGTGGAGTGATTGTGCTACTGTTTCTACCTCCATTGTTAGACTTGAAGTTGTTAAACTGTATACACCATTGTCTTCCTGGATAGTTTGGCCATTTTTTTTTGCTTTACGGTGTTATCCCCAGCCTGACTTA
>CM065742.1:9171337-9216337 GCA_033310375.1 Conus canariensis | reverse complement strand
CATGGCACCTCGTGCGGTGACGTCTGCTTTCTACACGGCAAACTTTCTGATGTATATCGTGACAGTCTGGTATGACTGGAACTATGTTGAAATAGGACACAGAGGATATGCTGGAAAATTCAAATTTCTCACATTCTGGAATTTGGTAAGTACGAACATCTGGAAACGAGGTCAAACAGAAACTTACTCTCGACTTTCACTCTCCTGGTCGGTTTCACTGGGTCAGAATGTTATTAAAAAGGAAATGAACGAAATTTTGAAATAAGCTTTTGTTTACTTGAAGAGGGCTGCTCTCTCTTTTTTCTGTTGCTATTTATAACCTAGGAAGGTTCCAGCAACATAAAAGCACTGATCCTGATCCTGATCCTAGTCTCACTAAGTCGCTGCAACGGTTGGTCCTCAGTGACGGAGCATGAGAAAATGGGTTAGGCCCTATGTACTTTATCAAAATTAAGTTTTATCATTTTTTTTTTCCCCGTTTGCTAGCCCTATCGGATTATACCAGGCATACTGACAAGTAAACTTACTGAAAAACAAAAGCTGCAGAGAAGAGTCTGGTACACAAATGCGACTGCAAGCCACGTGCTTGTGATAACACATGTGACACACACCGATCGTTGATTGATCGTCGGTAGCACAGTTATCACACTGACGAGCAGACGACGTCTTCTTATCAGAGGGTCAGCATGTTCAAGAGTAGTGTCCCGTCCTTGGTCATGGGTCCAAAAGGCCAAAAGCTGACACCTCAAAAGACTGCATGGTCAGACGTACTGAGACTGATTTTTTATCCTCTCCAGTGGATATCATACGTGTGAAAAATGCAGGCCAAAAGTTTGATACATTATGTGTTCTACATGTGTACAGCAGCAGTGTATATGTACGGCCTGTGGTTTAATGTGATGTTCATTTACTGGCCTGGTCATTCTGACTCCACGGTGTGGACTTATGATGGTTATGGAGGGAAATTCAAGTATCTCACCTTCTGGAACTTTGTGAGATTGTTGTTGTTTGTTGTTGCTTTTGAGGGCGAGGGGGAGAATGTGTGTGTGAGAGAGAGTGAGTGAGTGTGTGCATGTGTGTGTGTGTGTGTGTGAGAGTATGTGTGTGTGTGTGTTTCAGCCAAGGACACCTTACGGTGGTGCATATCAACAGATTATGACCTGCATGATTTCTAGGCATAATCAGATAGTAATTGCAGTGAGATGCATGTTTTTAATGTACCACATGTATAAGTTTATATTATTACACTGTTTAAAATGCATGCACGCACTATGGTGTGACACATTCTGATAACCTGTAATTACTCATTATAACATACAACTAATCATAACATGTAATCAATAATAGCCATAATAGACATAAATCAGTGTGAGGTAATAAAAATGGGTAAGAGACAGTGTTAGTGAGTGACTGAATAAATAAAAGAATTCTGAATTTCTGTGTTGACAGTTCCTTGCTGTTGCAAACCTCACCAGAACTGACACTGACCTGGTGACCATGCAGAACTGGGGAATTGTAGAATTCTGTTGTCTTCCATTTTATACAGGCAGCATTTTGGCAAAGTGTCTTCTTCAAATTTTATTACAGCCTTTCATTGAAATGACCAGTTTGTGAATCCTGCTTTGTTGAAAATTCATGGATTTCCTTTGTGCATATATATATATATATATATATATATATATATATATATATATATATAATATACACTATTCTATGTAACATGGTAAGGTGAGCATGATTGTTGAATACTTAAGCAAAATCATGCTGTAAAATGTACATTTTAATGCATCTTTTTGTGGTCAAAAAGTAAACAAACTGGCTTTGACATACTGTGATGTTAAAGGGAATCATTACACCATTTTCTCAACCAATTATAGAATCGTATGTGCCACTTTTAATACATTTTTTCCCACATATTTCTTATCCTTTTATTCACAATATGAATGTTGCAATGAACTATCCTTTTGTTCCCTGTCTCTCTCCCTTCCTTTCCCTTCCCATCTTGAATAACATGAACATGTGAAATATTATAGCATGAATGTAGTATATGCCCTTCCCAGTACTAGTAGTTGCAGAGACACACTGTAAGTAAAGCCACAGACAGTGTTTTGACATTTAGCAAGCTTATTACCTCATCTCTGATCTGTCGCCTGTGTGTCTTTTGGATCGTTACAAGTTGTTACGAGTTATTTGGGATTATAATGGGCAGTTTGGGGTTGTTATGGAGTTCTTTTTTTTTTTTTAACCCATGCACTGTTCCACACTTTTCTCCTTTTCACACATCCTCTGTCCTCTCCTTACCCCTTCTGCACACACACACACACACACACACACACACACACACACACACACACACACACACACACACACACACACGAGTTTGTGAAAGGCAAACAGTGAGGTGGTCAGGGCATCGCAAGTTTGTAAAAGGCAAACAGTGAGATGATAGGGAAATCAGAATGGGGCGATGGGAGTGTAACTGTGTGTGTGTGAATTTGGACGATGTTGGCAAACCTGAGGTGAGTGAGACTTTGAATGCAGTACCTCAATACTGCATTCCTGAGTTCAACATGTAGAAAAGTTAGGCGAGAAAATTTCGCCCCGTTTTTCAAATCGCCCCATTTTATTGAGACGTGGATTACCTGATTGCCTCACTGTTTGCCTTTTACACACACACACACACACACACACACACACACACACACACACACACACACACACACACACATGCAAAGCAGTACATACTTTTTTTTTTTAGTACAGTTTGATGCATACATGGAGTGAGGGAGAGGCAGAGAGAGAGCAGGGACATGTGTGCATGTAGTGAACAAAAGAAGTGTAATGATATGAACTCATGAACTTAAGTTTTTGTTAAAAAAAAAAAGATTGTATTCTCATACTGTGTTGAATGTTTTGCATACTCTTTTTTTTTCTTCAGACCTCACAGCCCTGATGTGGCCCTTTGCGGTCGGCTTTGCTATAAGCAACATTATCTTATCTTATCTTCAGACCTTTTAAATTCCTTTTCAAATAATGCACAAAGGGGCATGACTAATGCAAGGACCAACCAAAGTTACACACATTGACACAGACACACACACACACACACACACTCACACACACTTGCGCATACACACACACACACACTTGCGCATACACACACACACACACACTTGCGTATAACACACACACACACACACACACACACACACACACACACACACACACAATATATACAGACACACACATTTCTACAGACACACACATTTCTAGTTTTTCAATGTTTGGTTGGTCAGTGCATTTTATTGGAAGACTCAACAACTTGGGATGGGGGGGGGGGGGGGGCAGTGGAAAGAGAAGAGAGAAGGGAAGGAGGGGGTGGGAGTGGGGCGAGGGATCTCGGGTAACCAAGCGTTTAAAAAATCAGCGTCAGGTAACTGGGATGCTTCCATCATGTTGAGTCTTTTTAAGCAACTTTTTTGTTTATATTACATGTCAGTGACAAATAACTGACGCAAAGCCACAACCCTGTTTGTTGAAGCACTGGGTCAGTAGAGCATTGGGTCAGCAAATCAACATGCTCTCAGTATGTAAGAAATCTTTGATTGATTGGCCATCTCTCGGTCCCATCTCAGAACTTTTTGTTGAAATAATTGTAGGATTATAGGCATGTGGATGTTTGGCTTGCATTCCTTTTCTTCCTTTTGTAGGCAGTCATTTTTTTTTTTTTTCATCAGCTCTGCTTCTGTTTTCTGAACATTGGTTTTCTGCTCTTTGTCTCTGGTTTAAGTTTCAGTTTCTGTCCTTCAGATCTTGCAGATGGTGTACTTTGGGTTGTGCGTGGTGACCATCTTTGCTGGATCTGACACCTCGGTGACCTCAGCCAACACCAAAGGTCATTCTGGTCTTCAGAGGGCCAGGGATGTCATTCACTCGACTCTTGCTTTTCCTGTCGGCACGGTAAGTGAGAGCTAGCGGCTGGAGTTGGCAGCTGTTTGAAAAAGAACAGGAGAGACATGTAACTGTAGGGTGTTAATACTGTTAGTGTTAGTGCATGTGTGTGTATGTGTGTGCGCGTGCATGTGTGCGTGCATGTATGTATGTGTGTGTGTGTGTGTGTGTGTGTGTGTGTGTGTGTGTGTGTGTGTGTGTGTTTCATTTGTGGTGTGTTTTTTAAAAGGAAATATGATGTGTATCCTTAATTGAATTCTGTTTTAGGTTTAAATGCATGTTTCTATTTTTTAACTGTTTCTCTCTTACTCATTGATAATCATATAAGTTGTGTTCTTTTAATTCTCCCCCAACCCCCAGCCCCAACTGCACCACCCCCCACCCCCAAAAGGTATGATTTATGTATATATGATCGGTTTGTTTCTAGTTATGTAATACAGTTTTCTCTAAGTTATTCACAGGTTGCCTAGATTTGATAATACCTGTACATGATTAAGAAGATTATGTTAATTGTTGTTGCTCAATCCATTTAGTACTTTGTTGTTGCTGTTTTCAAGTTGCTTGCAACATAGTGCTTTGATTTGTCTGAACCTAAAAAGATTATGGACAAAATGCATACATACACACACCTCTCTCTCACTCTCTCTCTCTCTCTCTCTCTCTCTCTCTCTCTCTGTATATAGACTGTCTCTCTCTGTGTCTCTGTTTCACATACACACACAGACACACACACACACGCACACGCACCACACAGATGTACATAATATATCATTGATGAAGTGTACAGACTGAAATGACTGTATAGCAGTTAACTAGGGATAAGATCAGTGTCTGCTTGTGGTTCATGACTCTGGAGCTCAGGACATGGGTCAGGACTAGTTGTACTTGTTGTGGGCATTTTCAACAGCAGCAATCCTCAGGGTGGTGGGAACTGTAAACATGGGGAGTGGTAGTTTGAAGTCCTGAGGCTATATGGAGTTGAAACCTCTGTGCTCTGAATTACTTCCCTTTGGCTGATGCATTTTTCTCTTTTCTTAAAAACAAAATCAGATTTTATACTCATTTCACAATAAAATTTTTTAAAAAAGAAAAAGGAAAAAACGTAGATCAACTG
Organism: Conus canariensis; assembly: GCA_033310375.1. Classification (NCBI taxonomy): domain Eukaryota; kingdom Metazoa; phylum Mollusca; class Gastropoda; order Neogastropoda; family Conidae; genus Conus; species Conus canariensis. The sequence continues at coordinate 9,211,272 of CM065742.1, read as the reverse complement.
AATGAGTGAAAACACAGAATTGAGTGGCTTTGAAGAAGAAAGAAACCTATAGACCTATGCATTTAAAACTCCCTTTATCTGAATGATACCTCTTTGTCTAATAGCTTTGGGTGAAAATACCGACATAATTTAGTGACTAAGAAGAGGACAGGAAAGAGAAGTATTTAGAACTATGCATTTGAAACGAGCATTATCAGAATGAGATCTTTTTGCCTAATAAGTTTGTTTTTTGTTGTGCATGGGTGCACTCATTTGACAATATGGCTGAAGCCACTGACACAGTGGATAAGAACAGAGTACAAGTGTGAGAGGTACACGTGAGGAAAAAAAAAAAGAAGAAAATTTAAACAGTTGGTGGGAGTAGGTATAGTAAGGAGGGCTGCAGAAGAAGGTAGACACGGGGGGGTGGGGGGGGGGGGGGGTTCATACCAATGGACAAATATTTTACATCTTTAGAAAAAAATTTTAGGTATTACATAAACCTGTCTTTTGACAGGTGAGTCTGTGTTGTTAGCCCCATGTGAGAAGTTTGGACATTGCTGTAGCAGATGTACGCAGCAGTTTGCTGTGTGCTTTTATGATCTTTGTGTGTTGGTCTTGCACCTGGCAGGGCTTAGCAGGCATGTCAGGGTGTGCCGCTTCAGCTTCACGTCTGGTTTTAGTGCAGACCCCTGCATCGGCCTCCGCCTAGCTGGATCCTGTTTTGGGCAGGCCCAGCTGGGTTTGATGTGCATACAGTGGTGTGCTGCTTCAGGTGTAGCTTTTTAGGTCTTAACAATTGTTAGTTTTTCGCATTTGTTTTGCAATAACTTGGCAAAACTATTGAAATTTCTTGCAATTTATTTTTCTGTAAATTTATGCGTTTGTGTATGTTTGTTTTGATAAGCCTTTTCCATTTATGTAGAAAGAAAATACTTATCAGATCATAGAAGTGATAATTTTCAAATGAAAAACATTTGATTACTGGTGATAGTAAACCAATCAAGGGAAAAGAAAATACTTTTCAGATCATAGATGTGATAATTTTCAAACGAAAAACATTTGATCACTGGTGATTGTAAACCAATCAAGGGAAAGAACTGCAGGGCATTCATGCAGTACTCTCCCATGGCTTCCTTCCAGCTTAACCCTGTTTTGACAGGCCTGACTGGGCATGAGTAGTGATGTGCGGCTTTAGATCTGGCTTTAATGCAGTGCTCTGCCTTGGCCTCCACCTAGCTTGACCCTGTTTCGGCAGGCCTTACACTGGGTTTGTATACAATGTGTACATGTAGCAGTGTGCTGCTTTAGATCTGGTTTCAGTGCAGAGCTCCGCGTCGTTCTCCCAGACCTGTTTACCCATGCAATTTCTCCATATTTTGTACACATATTTGGTGAAAATATGATGGTACACTTAATGAATAAAAAGTGCCTAAAAAAGAAAAGAGAGCGAGAAAGAAATCTAGGGACAAATTTCTTTAACAGAAATTGAACATGTGGTACTACGGAGGGTGGGGAGGAGGGGATAGAGGAAGGTTTGGTCAAAGAAAGAACAACAACTCTTGCTAACTTCCATGCATGAAATTGTGTCTTGCTGTGTCTGCTTCTTCGACAGCATGCTAAAAAATACTGACTTAAAAAAAAAAAAAAAACAAGAAAAAAAGGAAAACCGGTTGGAGAGCATGGATCTGTGCCAAACTATGCCGATGAGTCAGAATTGGTTTTGGAAGAACCTGTTATTATCATAGTTATTGCAAGATCAGGTATCCCTCAAGACTTCGCTGTGTGATGCTAGGTGATGCCAGGTGAAAACATAACGCAGTGCAACCCCCACTTTTAAAAACAGAAATCCGAAAAAAGGTACGAAACATTGACCCCCATTCCCAGCCCTTCTTTTACAAAAACCTGGAAGATGTGAATGCACTCTTTGAAGTAAAGTAGGCTCATTTTTTGTTGGAAAGTACACTAACACCAGTTTTAGAGAAACAGGTGTGGCTTCTACCTGGCTTAACCCTCTGATGGCAGGACTGAGCTGACTGGGCTTTGTGTGTATGCAGCGGTGCGCAGCTTTTAATCTGGCTTAAATGCTGAGCTCTGTGTCGATCTCCAGCTGCTTTGATCATGCTTATACCAGCCTGAAAGTTGGGCGTGACAGTCCACGTGACAGACTAACTGCAGCAGCAGCTTGAGAGTGTGTGTGTGTCTTCAGCGCTGGCTGGGGTGTCCCCACCCACTCTTCTTTTCCACTTCCACTCCCCCTCTGCTCTTTTCTCCTTCCACTCCCTGACATGTCTCGGGAAACTTTTTGTTTTCAATTTTTTTTTTTTTTAATTGAAATAAGTTCATATAGTACTACGTAATGGGAAATAAAGAAAAAGGAACAAAATCCAAACAAGTGGTGGATGAAGAAGGAACCGACATATCAAACATAATAATACCATTCTACATTTTGAAGGCAAAAGGTTACAACCTCTTTACATGGTAAAGAGAGAGAGAGAGAGTGAGAGAGAGTGAGAGCACATGAGGCAAGCCGAGTGTATTACGAAATTTTACATATTTGGTTTGTCACAGGAAACTTGGTTTGGGAATGAATGCGTGCAGATTCCAATGGTTCTGATAGAATCAAATTATCATGACAAATTCAGCTGATTGTGATGGAATCAAATCAGTTGTGTGTGTGTGAATGATTGCAAAAGATTCAAAGAAAACATTTAAAACCCCATTCATCATCATTCCTGCATCTACTTTTAGGGTGGTAGCTCTCATTAACTTTTTTCCAAATGGACTAGCGTATGAATACATTTATGCCTCTGATTACGAGAATAAGCTCTTGTGTTCCATTTTGAAGAAGGTTCAGGAAAATGGTCAGCCTTTTTAAAAAAAAAATATGTTCATGTACACAAAATTCATTGGAATCAGGTTTATTACATAGGGGACCTTTAACATGGATTGTTGTCTATTTATGCAGCTGTCTCTTCCATCTCAAGTGGTGTGATTTGCTAACCTGCTCGGCGGCCGGAATAGCTCAGTTGGTAGAGCGCAGGACTTGTAATCCAAGGGTTGCGGATTCGAATCTCCCCCACGCCGTTTCGGCACAGGGGGATTTTTCCCTTGGAATTAACATTAGTTCTGACTCCATTTCCCATACAGTCCTTCGAATGAGACTATAAACCGAGGTTCCGTGTGTGAACGCACGCATAGCATCTTGCACACACGTAAAATCCCATCACCAACTTTCGGAAGAGGAGGCCAGTTTGGCCGTTGGTATGGATGACACGTTACACATAGCATGCACCTTCCCCAAAGATGGAGTATGGCTGCCTAAATTGCGTGATAAAAAAACGGTCATGCACACAAAACTCCACTCCCTTTGTAGGGTAGATGGGATTTATACTTGCCTGTCCATACAGGGAATGTCCACAGGAGTATCAGCCTGCATACGCAGAAGAAGAAGAAGAAGAAGCTGAACTACTCCTTTGTGTGTTATGTATCATGTGCACAGAGAGGGACATGGCTTGAGATGGTCTATGTATGTATGTCGAGTTAGTAGGTAAAGCAAAACAGAGCAAAACAAAATCTTCAGGATATGTCACCAGTGACCTCCATGGTGGTTTGAGCCACATGTCTTTGGGATAAAGCCTTAACTTAAAAGAAAAATTAGTGTTCCGCCAAATGAAAGAGACAAACAACTTACAAGACAAAACACAACGCGTTTTGACCTCTTTGGTCTTCTTCAGGCAAGACAAAAAAAACCTTCAAGACGGTAAAAAAAACAAAGGAAGACCAATCTCATTTTTGAAGCAGATTATGGTCAGTGATGCTCTGCGTACCGGTCAGAGTGATTTCGTTATTGTTTTTTGGTCATGCTGGAACTGGCACCTGTCGTAAGTGCTTGAATTTTTGATGATCTTGGGGTGGAAAAGTGTGTGTGTGTGTGTGTGTGTGTGTGTGTGTGTGACTGTTTGCCTGTGTGTGTACGTGTGTGTGTGTGTGTGTGCGCGCGCGCTTGCGCGTGTGTGTGTGTGTGACTGTTTGCCTGTGTGTGTACGTGTGTGTGTGTGTATGCGCGTGCATGTGGGCATGTGCGCGTGCATGTGTGTGAACGCATGTGCATGCATGCTCTGTGTGCGCACGCATGTGTGCGCTTGCGAGTGCGCGCGTGTGTGTGTTGTGTGTGTTTGTGTGTGTGTGATTTCCTTCAAAGGTTAGGTGTCATTCCTCTGAGAAGTTCTTGATTCAGATTTAATGAGAGCAGTCTCTTTCTAAACCACTGCTTTGTTTGACATGCTTTTTGCTTGCTTGCTGATCTGAGGCATGCCAGCTTACTGACACATTTTGCTGTGTACTAACAAACACGTTTCCCACAGCATCCATTCCCTTTGTGTCTTTCCATGTGCACAGTCATCTGTTTTTACTTTGTCTGTCTCTCTGTGTGTCCCTCAGTTCGTTAATCTGTCCCTTTCCTTCTTTTTTCTTCTCATCTGTCTCATAGTCTTAACAATAACTGGTACACTTGTTCTCTTTGGCTAGGAAGACTTAACTTTGTTCTGAACAGCCCCCCCCCCCCCCCCCCCCCCAAACTCTGGCCTTTGTTCCGTGGAAGGTCAAACATTGGTGATTCACAGCATCCCAGGCATTACAGAGCAGCTGAACAGATGCAGCACTCATTCTGATTTGAGTGTAGATTTCCACATTAGTCCTGTATCATATTGACAGAAAAAGTATTCTCATTCAAGTTTCATAATTTTCGAACTCACGGACCATGGCATTTGCTTGATAAACTATAACCAAGATGAAAGTGAAAATGATTTCTACGTAGAAAATCACAATGCCACTCTTCTAATTTTCGGCCATGTGGCCTTTTTCAAAAGAAAAAAAAAACCAAAAACAATGCAACTATGTGATGTCCATCTTTGGCAACTGATCAGAGCAAAGAATTGACTCATAAATAGATTACGCAAGTTCTGACATCATAATATGTGATGTCATCAACAAGGGAAAAAAAAGAGGGGGGAGGGGGTGGGGGCAAGTTGTGTGTATGTCTGCCTGCGTGCATGCGCGCACGCGCGCGCAAGCGTGTGTGTGTGTGTGTGTGTGTGTGTGTGTGTGTGTGTGTGTGTGTGTGTGTGTGTGTAGTTATACTGTAACCAATGTACTTCAAAAACATAACAATACGCTACATAAATCACAATGAAAATGAAACCATAGAATAATGTGACCATAGTCATGTCTGTGACTGTGCATGACATACAAGAACTGTCATCTGAAAAAAATATATATATATAAATTTTCTGCAAATCATCAATGTTGTTTTTTTTTCCCTTGTTGATGACATCACATATTCTGATGTCAGAACTTGCGTAATATATTTGTGATGTCAATTCTTTGCTCAGACCAGTTGCCAAAGATGGACATCACGTAGCTGCATTGTTTTTGGGTTTTGTTTCCTCTTGAAAAAGGCCACGTGGCCGAAAATTAGATGAGTGGCATTGTGATTTTCTATACTGTTTTCTTCCCTTTGGAGGACTGTTGCTTTTGATTTCTATATAGTTTTGGTGATTTTTATTTTTAATTCATGAATCCTTTCATTTGTTATGGTGTTACGAGCATTTTGCAAGAAATAATGTTACCATGGTGACACATGTCCTCACCTTTGACCACTTTTCCCTAAACCCGCATGCCCGTCTCTTGAAACACATTGTCTGAAACAACCGGTGAAACAGAAACACAGTGACTGTGTGTTTTGCCTGTGTCAACCCTGAGTCACTGTGTGATTTGCTGTGACCTATGATTTCCGGAAGGTGCAGGACTTGACAAGCAGATGAGCCTGTCAGAAAGTCTGGCACTTTTCAGCATCAGAAGAATGGTGAGGGAAAATGGTACCATCACTGCCTTAAAACAATTTGATTCTGGGGTTTTTTTGTTTGTTTTTTTGTTTGTTTGTTTGTTTTGCTGATCACAGTGGACTAGTCAAAGTGAGCAAATTGTCTCTGTGGTAAATTTGACAAGGTTGTAGGTTCGACCTCCTCCCGTTTTGCCTTTCTCTCCCCTTCTCCCTCTCTCCTACCTGTAATGGTGGCTTTTTCTACTCCCTGAATTTCAGCCTCCTTCCCACCACCTCCCCCTTGTTTCCTCTTTTACCACCCCTCTAAGATTCCCTCCTTCCTTCTCTCTCTCTCTCTCTCTCTCTCTCTCTCTCTCTCTCTCTCTCTCTCTCTCCCTCTTTCTTCCTCCCTCTCTTCCCCCCTTCCTCTGACCTCTCTCTCTGTAGTTTTGTTTGTTTGTTTGTAAGTTTCTTTCTGTTTTACCATCCCCCGTCTCATTAGTGCTTTTATGAATAGTTTGCTTATCATTGTAGAATTAGATTACCATGTTGCTATGTTGAATTGTCAGTATGAATGACATGTGCTGAAATAATGTATGCATGACAAGGACAGATTGTAAGACTAGGCTTTGGCCTAAAATCTCCATCCTTGTGTATTAAAGATCAATCAATCAATCAGTCCATCCCTTCATCCCTCTCCCCCCTCTCTCTCGCTCATTCCCTCTGTCTCTCTCTGTCTCTGCTCTCTCTCTCTCTCTCTCTCTCTCTCTCTCTCTCTCTCTCTCTCTCTCTGTCTCTCTCTCTCCTCTCTCTCTCTCTCTCTCTCTCTCTCTCTCTCTCTCTCTCCCTCTCTCTCAGAGTCCCTTCTCTCTCTCTCCCCCTCTCTCCCCTCTCTCTCTCTCTCTGTCTCTGTGGTTGTCTCTCTCAGTGTCTGTCCCACAGGCCTGTATGCTGATGCTATGGTTTCAGTTTGTGGTGTGCACGTTCTGGGCATTGTACGCCATGGATCGTGAGCTGGTCTATCCCAAAGCTTTAGACTCTCTCATTCCTCCCTGGCTCAACCACCTCATGGTATGTGCTTGCCTCTTTCTCTTTCTCTCATTTTTTTTTTCATTTTTTTTTTCTTTTTATTTCTTTGCATTTTTATGTTTGATCCTGTAACTTGAACTACAGGACTGTGGTGAGTTGATTGGCTGTGGCTCTGGTCATTTGTATTCATTTATGAATTTATCCTTTTTCAGTTTTATTTCGTTTGGCTTTTGAGTTTCGTCGGCATGCTATTTTTCTCTTGTTTGTATTGTTATGTAACTGACTTGAAAGTGTGTGTGTTTGTGTGTGTGTGTGGCGCGCGCGCGCGTGTGTGTGTGTGTGTGTGTCTGTCTGTCTGTCTGCTCGCGCACCCTGTCCTTGCTTGCGGCTTGTTTGTCAGCAGACTAACTTGGTGACTAATGCTGCCAGTCCTAATATCAAACCAGCACCTTGTCTGTCTCTCATTTTTCTCTTTCTTTCTTTTTTTAACGTTTGTATCTGACTTTTAAACTTACTGCTTTTCTGTCTGCGTGATGTGCTTTCCATTATCCATGCTTGCAGCCAGTGAGTTGGTTAACCGACTGACTCGGTGTGACTTCCAGTGTCAGTCCTGACATTTCCCCTCTCAGTGCACTGCTTCCTGCATGATTGCTGCTCCCATGCTGTTTGACGCTTCTGCTATGGTGGTGTCCATACGCTGTGCTCATGTCTACTGAACACAGGGTCAGAGATCAGATAGCTGCTGTCTTCATCCTTTTCGCAAGGGGCCTGGCGTAGCAATGGCACTTCCCTGCTGCCTTTACAATCTGTTTATAACCATTGTCAACAACTCATGATTTGGGCTTTTTTTGTGTTAATGTTATGTATCCTTACACAAGTGTAGTAGCCTTTCAGTTTCTATGAGCAGAAAGGGCAAACCACAAAATTTATAGATGCTAGGCAAAATGCGTGTTTTGCACTGACTCGACTGAGTACCTTTTAGGTAGTTGTGCCAATGTTGTCATGATTCTTGCTTTCTCCATAAGCTGGGACCCCATACTAAGGACTTGATATGGTTATTTTCCTTAGACTGTAGACAGGGGTGAGGGTAGAAGAGGGGAGGGGGGGGGGGAGAAGGGAGAAAGTTTGATGATGGACTGGATGCAGGGATACATGTCAGCGCAGATTATCAGGATCGTCTCATGGAACTTTTGAGCTGCACAGCACTGTAGGCCAGTTTGTCTGCAAAAAGTGAAGTCAAAATCCCTTTCCAGCATGAATGGTGATCAGGATGTAGTGCCCTGCCTTTTTACCTAAATCCCTTTTCAAGAGAGACAGAGCCAGTCCCTTGCGCAGGACACAGACTTGTGTACTGAAGTTCTCAGGGTGTGTTTTACACTATTTGAAAGATATATATATATATATATATATCCAGGAGAAGATAAAAAACAAATGGACTGTTTGTCTACTCTTTCAGTACTCTGCTCTCAGTATTGTAAAAAAGAAAAAAAGCTTAACCGAGATATGTCTTGGGTAGCTAGCATCGTTAGATACACGGATTGAATGAATCGAGCAGAGCCTCTTTTTTTGCTGTTTGTGGATGCCCCACTCGCAGTGTGTAAAGGGGAATAAATCAGCCCAGGTCCCAAAACATCAGGAAGTCCTACCCAGATTCATGAACCAGTCAGACAGCTTGATCATGCATGCTGTGACAGATCAGGAATGACCAGTGCCTTTCACCTTCCCCCCCCCCCCCCCCCACCCACCTCTGCTCTCGCCACTTCCTCACCTTCCCCTTTCTCTCCCTTACCCCTCTGCCTTATCCCCCTCCCCCTGTGTGTGCAGTTTGTGCAGGTGGTGTTCTGGGGGCTGTTCATGGTGGACAGGGAGCTCATCTATCCCGAGCGTCGGGCCCGACTTATCCCCCTGTCATCACCCATATCTGTGTAGGTCCTCATCCTGATCTACCGCCCTGGTGCTGGCGGCACTGTCCTGATGACTCCCCACCACCACCACCACCACAACCCCACCCCCAGCGACATCTTGACCGCAAATATGCTAATGAAACCATTGAGCTTTTTTTTGTTTGTTTGTTTCTAACATGAAATCATTCATTCATTATTTCTTTCTTTCTTTCTTTCTTTGTGTGTTTATTTATCTGTCTATTTATTTATTCATTTATTTGATTTTTTTAATGTTTTTTTTTTCAAGTTGGTGTGAAAAGAGATGTTGGGGATGTGTTTTACACAGTAAATTCTCTTCCCTCCTCTTTCCTCTCCATCCCATCATGTCCCCCACCCCCCTCCCCATTTAACCCACCCTATTTCTCCCAACATTATAAGCTGAGTGTCGGGTGTAGACTTTGGGGTGCAGATGTGATCCCAGCGTGAACAGACTGATGTGATTGGCTGAAGAGGAAAACCCCTTGGATGGAGCTGTCGGTCTGTTTCAGGGGCTGTCTATCAGGCAAAGAATCTCAGTCTCAGTGGATTTGTTATTCCTAGATAACTCTGACCTGTATAGTTGTCTTCTCTTGCTGCTGAGTGTTTCTACTTCTTCTTTTTTTTTTTTTTTTTGCTTAATAATTTTGACGTGTAATGCTGTAAATATCTCGCCCCCCTGAAGCAACGATTTTCTGGCGCTGCTGAATATTTCTGCCTTATTTATTCATACATGGTTCTGATTTGCTTATCTTGTTTATATCAGACTTATTTGTTTATTAATATTTCTGACTTGTTTATTTGTAAACAGTCTCAACTTGTTTATTCATGAAATGTTCTGGTTTGTTTCTTCATAAATATTTATCTAGTAAAGATATTGTATTTTTTCATCCATAAGAAAAATTCCTGATCATCAGAACTTTTCTTCAAGTCTGGCATGCTCGTGCATTCATTGTAACTGGGAATAAAGTCATGATCAATTGATATTCAGGGGCGTCCAATCTATAGTGTTGGAAGAAACATCAAGCGCAGCCAACATATAACTGTCTTCATTGATTATGTTTCGTTGGCAAAGTTTACTTGTTGGCGGAGTGGGGTCTAGGGTGAATTTGAAGTGGGAAATGGGACATATTAGAAATTGGTCTTCAGTGTGAAACACTCTTCCTAGCTGCATATGGGACCATCTCCTAATTCCCTTCTTTAATGGCATTGGGAATCTAATTGTTATTGACCTCTCCTAATTATATCTTATGTCTTATTTATATTGTAGACCATCTACTATTGTGGTCTTTCATAAGTCATTCCTAAATTTCTCATGGTGTTCATCACCTAATGTTGTCATCAGTAGGAACATTGCTCGTGGTCTTCATTGTTTCTAGTGGAGGTAAGTCAGTGTGATCATTATGTGGATATGTTCACGTCCTTGTGGCCCTTGTTTGCCAATATGTGTGCATTGCTTGAAGGTCATCATGTGTACCATGGCATATGTGTGCCATTTTAATGTGTATATTTGATTCTATGTTGTTATGTGTGATCTCCTGTCCATCCATGTGTGACTATCTCCTAATGTGGTCATCATGTGTGACCATCTCCTTTAATGTGGTCATTCATGTGTGACCATCTCCCTTTAAAGTGGCTCTTCATGTGTGACCATCTCCCTAATGTGGTCTTCATGTGTGACCATCCCCTAATGTGGTCATTCATGTGTGACCGTCTCCCCTAATGTGGTCATTCATGTGTGACCATCCCCCTAATGTGGTCTTCATGTGTGACCTCTCCCTAATGTGGCCTTCATGTGTGACCGTCTCCCTAATGTGGTCTTCATGTGTGACCATCTCCTTAATGTGGTCTCATGTGTGACCATCTCCTTAATGTGGCCTCATGTGTGACCATCTCCCTAATGTGGCCATCATGTGTGACCGTCCCCTAATGTGGCATCATGTGTGACCATCTCCTAATGTGGTCATCATGTGTGACCATCTCCTTAATGTGGCCATCATGTGTGACCATCTCCCTAATGTGGTCATCATGTGTGACCATCTCCCTAATGTGGTCTCATGTGTGACCGTCTCCCTAATGTGGCCATCATGTGTGACCGTCCCCTAATGTGGCTCATGTGTGACCGATCCCCCTAATGTGGCATCATGTGTGGACCATCTCCCTAATGTGGTCATCATGTGTGACCAGTCCCCTAATGTGGTCATCATGTGTGACCATCTCCCTAATGTGGTCATCATGTGTGACCATCTCCCTAATGTGGTCATCATGTGTGACCGTCTCCCTAATGTGGTCATCATGTGTGACCTCCCCTAATGTGGTCTCATGTGTGGACCGTCTCCCTAATGTGGTCATCATGTGTGACCGTCCCCTAATGTGGCCATCATGTGTGGCCATCCCCCTAATGTGGTCATCATGTGTGACCATCTCCCTAATGTGGCCATCATGTGTGGCCGTCCCCCTAATGTGGTCATCATGTGTGACCATCTCCCTAATGTGGTCATCATGTGTGACCATCTCCCTAATGTGGTCATTCATGTGTGATCCATTGGTCATCATGTGTGGCCGTCCCCTAATGTGGTCATCATGTGTGACCATCCATGTGGCCATCATGTGTGCCGTCCCCTAATGTGGTCATCATGTGTGACCGTCCCCTAATGTGGCCTCATGGTGGTCCCCTATGTGGCACAACATGTGTGGACCGTCCCTATGTGGTCATATGTGTGCATCTCTTATTTGTCATCGCAATGGTGATTCCCATTGGATAAGATGTATGACCGTCCCCAAGGGCATATATGTGACCATGTCACTATTTAGGTCATCATTGAATCCCTAATGTTTGTTGACGTCTAAGTGGCATCATGTGTGGACGGTTATGTGGTATATGTGAGACATCCCTAATGGGTCACATGTGGACTTCCCTAGTGGTCATCATGTGTGACCGCCCCCTAATGTGCCATACATTGTGACCATCTCCTTATGTGGTCATCATGTGTGACCAATCTCCCTAATGTGGTCATCATTTTACGTCCCTAAGTGCCATCAGTGTCACTCCCTAATGTGTTTTCATGTGTGACACTCTAAAGTGGTCTTCATGTGTGACACACTCTAATGTGGCCATCTTGTACCATTCTCCCTAAAAGTGTCTTCTGTGTGACCATCTGCCTAATGTGGTCTTCATGTGTGGCCGTCTCCCTAATGTGGCCATCATGTGTGGCCGTCTCCCTAATGTGGTCTTCATGTGCGACCATCTCCCTAATGTGGTCTTCATGTGTGACCATCTCCCTAATGTGGCCATCATGTGTGGCCGTCTCCCTAATGTGGTCTTCATGTGCGACCATCTCCCTAATGTGGTCTTCATGTGTGACCATATCTCCCTAATGTGGTCTTCATGTGTGACCATCTCCCTAATGTGGCCATCATGTGTGGCCGTCTCCCTAATGTGGTCTTCATGTGTGACCATATCTCCCTAATGTGGTCTTCAAGTGTGACCATCTCCCTAATGTGGCCATCATGTGTGGCCATCTCCCTAATGTGGTCTTCATGTGTGACCATCTCCCTAATGTGGTCATCATGTGTGACCATCTCCCTAATGTGGTCATCATGTGTGACCATCTCCCTAATGTGGTCTTCATGTGTGACCGTCCCCCTAATGTGGTCTTCATGTGTGACCATCTCCCTAATGTGGTCTTCATGTGTGACCATCTCCTAATGTGGTCATCATGTGTGACCATCTCCCTAATGTGGTCTTCATGTGCGACCATCTCCCTAATGTGGTCTTCATGTGCGACCATCTCCCTAATGTGGTCTTCATGTGTGACCATCTCCCTAATGTGGTCTTCATGTGTGACCATCTCCCTAATGTGGTCTTCATGTGCGACCATCTCCCTAATGTGGTCTTCATGTGTGACCATCTCCCTAATGTGGTCTTCATGTGCGACCATGGTCATCATGTGTGACCATCTCCCTAATGTGGTCTTCATGTGCGACCATCTCCCTAATGTGGTCTTCATGTGTGACAGTCTCCCTAATTTGGTCATCATGTGTGACCATGGTCTTCATGTGTGACCATCTCCCTAATGTGGTCTTCATGTGTGACCATCTCCCTAATGTGGCCATCATGTGCGACCATCTCCCTAATGTGGTCTTCATGTGTGACCATCTCCCTAATGTGGTCTTCATGTGCGACCATCTCCCTAATGTGGTCTTCATGTGTGACCATCTCCCTAATGTGGTCTTCATGTGTGACCATCTCCCTAATGTGGTCTTCATGTGTGACCATCTCCCGACAGGGAAGTCAGCCCAGGCTATGGTCAGCTGCTGGCAACAAACAGGTGGTGGTGGGGTCAGTCTGAGGTCAGATGGATTTTCTTTTTTAAAACGCGAAAGGTGAGTCAGGAAAAGGAAAAAATGTATAACATACAGCAAAAATAAAACAGTCACTATTTCACGGCACTTGAATACAAAAAGTTTGTTGCTTAGGGAATGGGGGAGGGGTTAGGGGAGTTGGAGGAGAGAGAGAGAGAGGGAATGAGAGAGCTAGGTGAAATGAGTTCTCTGCACCAGTCCATAACATGACCATTAAAGTTTAGCACAATTCATTGTTTTCACTGAAACTAATCTGGAAATGTAACTAAAGATTCACTTTTGTTGTTGTTGTTGTTGATATGTGACAGTAAACACAACTTTAAAGTCCTTCTTCTCAAAGTCGCTTCTGTGCGACTTGACTAATTTTAAACTCCATTATTTGTTGATCTTTTTACTGACCAACGGAAACCATTTACGCACAAGTAGGAATGTCTTGTTTCCCCTCTTTCTGTTAAGTTTATCTCGGTATCTTCAAAATGCAGCTGATCTGTCATTTTGTGGAAGATGGTCACGTTTCTTTCTCTAGAAAGGCTTGTTGGATGTCTAGCAATATTGTCCTGTTGGATGTCTAGCAATATTGTCCTGTTGGATGTCTAGCTGTTTGTCCTGTTGGATGTCTAGCTGTATTGTCCTGTTGGATGTCTAGCTGTATTGTCCTGTTGTATGTCTAGCTATATTGTCCTGTTGGATATCTAGCGTCCTGTTGGATGTCTAGCTAATTGTCCTGTTGGATGTCTAGCTATATTGTCCTGTTGGATGTCTAGCTGTATAGTCCTGTTGGATGTCTAGCTGTATTGTCCTGTTGGATGTCTAGCTGTATTGTCCTGTTGGATGTCTAGCTATATTGTCCTGTTAGACACATAGCTATATTGTCCTGTTGGATGCCTAGCTGCATTGCCCTGTTGGATGCCTAGCTGTATTGTCCTGTTGGACGTCTAGCTATATTGTCCTGTTGGATGTCTATATTGTCCTGTCGGATGCATAGCTATATTGTCCTGTCGGATGCATAACAATATTGTCCTGTTGGATGTCTAGCTATATTGCCCTGTTGGAGGTATAGCTATATTGTCCTGTTGGATGCCTAGCTATATTGTCCTGTTGGATGTCTAGCTATATTGTCCTGTTGGATGCATAACAATATTGTCCTGTTGGATGTCTAGCTATATTGTCCTGTTGGAGGTATAGCTATATTGTCCTGTTGGATGCCTAGCTATATTGTCCTGTTGGAGGTATAGCTATATTGTCCTTTTGGATGTCTAGCTATATTGTCCTGTTGGATGTCTAGCTATATTGTCCTGTTGGATGCCTAGCTATATGTCCTGTTCGATGCCTAGCTATATTGTCCTGTTGGATGCATAACAATATTGTCCTGTTGGATGTCTAGCTATATTGTCCTGTTGGATGTCTAGCTATATTGTCCTGTTGGATGTCTAGCTATATTGTCCTGTTCGATGCCTAGCTATATTGTCCTGTTGGATGTCTAGCTATATTGTCCTGTTGGATGTCTAGCTATATTGTCCTGTTCGATGCCTAGCTGTTTTGTCCTCTTGGATGCTTAGCTATATTGTCCTGTTGGATGTCTAGCTGTATTGTCCAGTGCCTATGTCAAAGGGTGTTCAACCTGTGTGGGCAGCATACCACAGTGTTGCCTTTGCTGCTGGTGGAGAAATACCTAGTATTTCATCACCATCCCCGCAGACGCAATGGCATTTTCATCCTGGTTGCATTTGCCCTGCTCTACCTGGCATGGTGAGTCACAGCTTTTTGTAGTAATGTGTGTGTGTGTGTGTGTGTGTGTGTGTGTGTGTGTGTGTGTGTGTGTGTGTGTGTTCATCTGGATGATGTTGGCCACAGGTCATTCTTTTTGCATATGTTGCTCTCTAGTTTCTATGTCTCGCATGTTGTGGTTTTGGTTTGCTGTGTCCGTGTCTGCCTTTGTGGTGCTGATATTTGTAACTGACCATTGTGGTCACTGTGTTAGGTGTGTGTCTGTTTCTGTGTTATTGATGTTTATAACTGACCATTGTGGTGACTGTGTTAGGTGTGTGTCTGTTTCTGTGTTATTGATGTTTATAGCTGACCATTGTGGTCATTGTACTGTGTATGTGTCCGTTATTGTAATGTTGACCTGTGAGGTCACTGTGCATGTGTGTTTTTGTGGTGTTGATGTTTGTAAATGAACGCTGTTGTCACTGAGCATTCTTGTCCTTCGCCTGCTTTCTGAAAAAGCAGAATCTATCCCGTAACAAGACGCAGCCACTTTCTGCTCATGGTGCATGCAGCCTCTGGAGCTTGACACAGCTACACAACAGCTGCACAGTCAACACTGCTTCTTGCACTGTCATTGGCTCAGACACCTGGGCCACTACATTGTCTGCCATTGTGTCCGCTTTTTATTCCACATAGCAGCCATGGTCACATCTGATATTTTTATTTATTTATATGTGTGTGTGTGTGTGTGTGTGTGTGTGTGTGTGTGTGTGTGTGTGTGTGTGTGTGTTCATTTTTTTTGCATTCCCATCTTCTGTGCCACCTCCGTGGCACTGCACCCATGCCACTCGTTCTGACCCCCTGTCAACAGCCACAACCCGGCCCAGCCTGCAGCAGTCCTGGCACCGGCAATCCACAGGGAGCAGTCAATGTCAAGTCGTCAAGAGGCAACTCACCGGAGGCGACACTGCACTGCCGCCGAGTCACTTAGTGGCGTTCAGTGGTGCCTGTTCTGATCCAACATACACAGGACACCACCTACTAAGCTCCCTGCTGATGACAATAATAACTGCCTAGTCGCGGAGCTGGCATACTTCTGGTCTATATTGCATAATGCTGACTTGAGCACTGAGGGCTGTCATGAATGTGTCCTTGAACCACACTAGGCTACACAAGCAGTCTGTCTGCCACAGTGCACACCTGGCATGAGGTCAGAGGTCATGCTGACTGTCACAAGCTACATGTTGTTCTGATCTTTCCAGAAGAACGAAAAGGCTGGGACTCAGACTGGTGGTACAGCACTCACACTCTAACTTTGTGGAACACATCAGCAAAAGTAACTGATCTTATATGCCTTATGGCCATGTTTTGATGTAATGCATAGCAGCACAAATCCTGTGGCATTTTCAGCGAGCAGAAACGGCGTGCAGGGCCTGTCGAGCATCTGAATAGGTCGCCTCAGCATCGCACTGAATCACTTGTTGTTCTTTTTCACAAAGACTGCAGAAGAACTTGGAGATAAAATCTCTGACTGTGTTAACAACACTGTCATGTGAACACTGTATAATATATGTTTACAAAAGAATCTCATCTTCGCTTGTTTGAGGTTATACATGTAAAACACAGCAGCGCAGCTCTGTGGCGTTTTTAGTGGGCTGGAAGAGCATTCCATAAGGAAGGGAGAAAAATGACTCATTCCACAGCCGCTCACCCTCGCTGCCAGACCGCATGTCACCAAACCACCGGAAAAGCATGCTGCTGTGAAGGGGTATGGTAGGCATTGTTTTGTACAGCCCTGTCTTGATTCTCTGTGCGCAGGATTTTATGGATTGCCTTCGCCGCCAACCTGTGGGTGTACCCAGTGCTGCAGGTGATGCAGAACCACGAGCGTGCCATCTTCATCACCGTCCTCCTCCTCTTCTTCATCGGCCTCTACATCCTGGGGGAGGTCCTAACCAAGGCCCTGTGGCGTGAGTGACAGGCGTTGTCAGGGTGGGAGGTCGTGTGGTGTGAGTGACAGGCGTTATCAGGGTGGGAGGTCATGTGACGGGCGTTGTCAGGGTGGGAGGTCGTATGGTGTGAATGACGGCCGTTGTCAGGGTGGAAGGTCGTGTGGGTGTGAGTGACAGGGGTTGTCAGGGTGGGAGGTCGTATGGCGTGAGTGATGGGCGTTGTCAGGGTGGAAGGTCGTGTGGCATGAGTGACAGGCGTTGTCAGGGTGGGAGATCGTGTGGTGTGAGTGACAGGGGTTGTCAGGGTGGGAGGTCGTGTGGTGTGAGTGACAGGGGTTGTCAGGGTGGGAGGTCGTGTGGTGTGAGTGACAGGCGTTGTCAGGGTGGGAGGTCGTGTGATGTGAGTGACAGGCGTTGTCAGGGTGGAAGGTCGTGTGGTGTGAGTGACAGGGGTTGTCAGGGTGGGAGGTCGTGTGGTGTGAGTGACAGGCGTTGTCAGGGTGGGAGGTCGTGTGGTGTGAGTGACAGGGGTTGTCAGGGTAGGAGGTCTTGTGGTGTGAGTGACAGGGGTTGTCAGGGTAGGAGGTCTTGTGGTGTGAGTGACAGGGGTTGTCAGGGTAGGAGGTCTTGTGGTGTGAGTGACCAGCGTTGTCAGGGTAGGAGGTCTTGTGGTGTGAGTGACAGGGGTTGTCAGGGTGGGAGGTCGTGTGGTGTGAGTGACAGGCGTTGTCAGGGTGGGAGGTCGTGTGGTGTGAGTGACAGGCGTTGTCAGGGTGGGAGGTCGTGTGGTGTGAGTGACAGGCGTTGTCAGGGTGGGAGGTCGTGTGGTGTGAGTGACAGGCGTTGTCAGGGTGGAAGGTTGTGTGGTGTGAGTGACAGGGGTTGTCAGGGTGGGAGGTCGTGTGGTGTGAGTGACAGGGGTTGTCAGGGTGGGAGGTCGTGTGGTGTGAGTGACAGGCGTTGTCAGGGTGGGACGTCGTGTGGCGTGAGTGACAGGCGTTGTCAGGGTGGGACGTCGTGTGGCGTGAGTGATGGGCGTTGTCAGGCTGGGAGGTCTTGTGGAATGAGTGATGGGTGTTGTCAGGGTGGGAGGTCTTGTGGCATGGTGTGAAGTGGTGAAGGTGTCGTGATGGGGTGGACGTGTACTATAGTGTGGTTTGGTGATGGGGTGGACGTGTACTATGGTGTGGTGTCGTGATGGGGTGGACGTGTACTATGGTGTGGTGTCGTGATGGGGTGGACGTGTACTATAGTGTGGTTTGGTGATGGGGTGGACGTGTACTATGGGGTGGTGTCGTGATGGGGTGGACGTGTACTATGGTGTGGTGTCATGATGGGGTGGACGGTACTATGGTGTAGTGTCGTGATGGGGGGACATGTACTATGGTGTGGTGTTATGACAGGGTAGACATGTACTATGGTGTGGTGTGGTTAGGATATTGTTTCGTGTTGAGTTTGAAGAGACCCTGTTCAAAATCTTGTGGTGTGAGTGTCACATTCATATGTTGTGCTGTGTCTGTTTGTGTGTGTGTGTGTGTGTGTGTGTGTGTGTGTGTGTGTGTGTGTGTGTGTGAGAGTGTGTGTGTGTGTGTGTGTGTGTGTGTGTGTGTGTGTGTGTTGTGTATTCTTCTTGATGATGTTGGCCACAAGTCATTCTTCTACTGTCTTCAAGACTCTGAAGCCAACATGACACTGGTATCATGCTATACAAAATTGACTGGGGTCTGCCTTTGCCCATGATCAACTGCTAGCATAAAGATCAACATTCTCCAGATCTGGTCAGAAAATAAAGTCAACACTGACTGGCTCTCAGAACTTCCAACAGCCAATGGAAACCAACAATGCAAATTATCTCAACACATGACTCAGACACTGACAACATGATGAATCTGGTGAGGATTTTAACCAGCATACACTTTTGCTTTTCCTCAATGGGATTCTTGAAGAACTAACAATACTGAGAAAAGTATAGCTTCTATTTCATTTTGCTGTGTTGGTGTTTACTAAGTGCGTCAGTGTGATTATGAGTGAATATTTCTAAGCTATGTGGATGTGTGTGTGTGTTGATATGCTTTGTGTGTGTGTCTTTGTGTGTGTGTGTGTGTGTGTGTGTGTGCCTGTCTGTGTGTGTGCATGTGTGTATGTGTGTGCATGTGTATGTGTGTGTGCGTGTGCGTGTTGTGTGTGTGTGTGTGTGTGTGTGTGTGTGCAGGCAAAGAGAGGGTCACTCTGACATCCAGCAGCCAGAAACTGAAATAAGAAACATGGTACCTGCCCCTGACCTCACATCATAGCGAAGAGTCAAAGGTCATGCACTGGTCGCCTGTAACTCTGCTTTGTTTTGTATTGTATGTACGCTGTAGAGTTTTGTTGCGTGATATTATTTACTCCTATTGCAATCTTTTCAAATTCTGTTCAAGGAATCTTATAGGCATAAGGCCTATACGTGATGTTTTGGTCAGTCAGAACTAGGGCACCTCAACTTCAAAGTCTGGTTTGTAATTTGATCATGATCTAATGGCATTCCTGGTGGAAGGTGAGAGTGGGAATGGCACAAGTTAGTGGGAGAGTGATAATTGTACATTGAGTGTGTCACTTCCGAACTGTGTCCAGTTCGTTCTTGAAACTGTGTAGAAGGCAATGCATTTACAACCATGCTGTCCAACGAGTGAGAGAAGAAGCATCTGTCTGAGGCTCGTTTTGCGATACAGCATTTTTTTCGTTTGGTATTATGCCGTGACACCAAGATTGTTCATTTCTAGTGGGATTTACCTATGAAAGAAGCCATGAATGCATTTGTTAACTTACATAGGGCCTCTTTGAATGCATCTATGGGGCACTCTTGGCAGCCCTAAAGCATCCAGTCAATTTGTCTTCACGATCCAAATATCCAAGACCTGCTGTATGTCTTTTTGCC
Source organism: Conus canariensis (assembly GCA_033310375.1). NCBI lineage: Eukaryota > Metazoa > Mollusca > Gastropoda > Neogastropoda > Conidae > Conus > Conus canariensis. The sequence goes on along the minus strand of CM065742.1, from coordinate 9,191,577 downwards.
TTGAGTAACACTCCAGTCAGCGTTTCTTCTTCTCAGAACAATAGTTCCAAACACTTTTTATCAAGCGCAAAGTGTGGCCTGACAAACTCGACAAAGAACTGTCTGGTATGCATGTGTGTATAAGAGCGACAGACAAGTCTCCATTATCTTGTAGCCTTTATTTACTTGTATTTCAACATACCTGGAGAATTTCGGGTTTTCTAGTACACGCACAGCTTGGTCATAGTCAGGGTAGTGAGAGAGGAGGGAATGGGAGGGGGGAGGGGGGGGGGGGTGCTGATAGGTGTGCCGCAGATGCTGCCACATTCCAAACCCATACCCTGGTGGCGGACATCATGGTGGATGAGATTTCCTGTCTGCAGCTGTGTATCTGTGTGTTGGAAGAGAGGAGAGAAGGTGGGTAGAAGGGTATGAGAGAGAAAGTGGGGGAGAGGGAGGGGGCCAATAAGATCACCATCCATCCACTCTGCCCCCAGCCTTTCACAATTCCTATCATTACCCTCAGTTTTATCATCCATTTTTCTTTCCTTTCTTTCTTTCTGTGTACGTAGGCTGATACTCCTGTGGACACTGCCTGTATTGACAGGCAGTGGAGTTTTGTGTGTATGACCATTTTTTATCCCGCCATTAAGGCAGCCATACTCCATCTTCAGGGAAGGTGCATGCTATGTGTAACGTGTCATCCATACCAACGGCCAAACTGGCCTTCTCTTCCGAAAGTTGGTGATGGGATTTTACGTGTGTGCAAGATGTTGTGCGTGCGTTCACACACGGAACCTCGGTTTATAGTTTCATTCGAAGGACTGTATGGGGAATGGAGTCAGAACCAATGTTAACTCCAAGGGAAAAATCACCCTGTACCGAAATTTGAACCCGCAGCCCTAGGATCACGAGTCCTGCGCTCTACCAACTGAGCTATTCTGGCTCCCCGTCCATTTTTGCAATGAGCTTTGAAGACCAAACTGCACAGTATCTGAGGGTCAGGACTGCACGGCGTGGAAGTGGCCAGGACCCAGAGATATCCATGAAACAAGGCGGGGGAAACCCAGTGCTTCTGTCTCCCCCAGTTCATGACCTTACCCACCAGGCCAAGGTTGGATCAGAGCACTGGGTTGAGGTGTAGACCAGGAGTCCGATGCATCAGGCCCCGCCGTGCTGTTGAGTGTTAACAAGTGACCTAACTGTGTGGATTGGTATGGTGTAGAGTATTGGCTGGCAGGTTCTTGGGGAGGGTGGGATTTGTTTCATTTTTATCAGTCTGCTTGTGAAGCTTGTTGAGCAGACTTGTTTTGAATGACAGTAGACAGCGGTTTTGTTGAAGAGCTGGGCATGCTGTTATGGAGACTGTTGTTGCCATTGTGTGTTGTGTGTGTGGTGTGTGTGTTGTAACATGGAAGAAGTGGTTAGGATTTAGAGACATCCTAGAATATAGATAAGTAGGGAAGGACATTGATGGGCCAACATTTTGATTTGGGATGTCTGTTTGTCTCTGTCTGTCTGTCTGTCTGTCTGTCTGTCTCTCTGTTTGTCTGTCCGCCTGTCTGTCTGTCGTCGTCTTCTCTCTCTCTCTCTCTCTCTCCTCTCTCTCTCTCCTCTCTCTTTCATCATCTCTTACCTCTTATCCCCATGCCTCCCACCCCACTGCTCTTTCATTCATCCCTCCACCCTGACCTCTCTCCTTCTCCCCCCTCTCTCTCTCACCACCTGTTTCTCCTGTCTGTCTTTCCCTCTGTCATGAAATCTGTCGGTTATCCACCTGGTATGAAGTCTACTGCACCTAAAGTGTGACGACAGCAAGGGGAGACTAATGAAGATCACACAGACCAATAAAAGAAATGTCAGGAAGCATAACTTAAATTTATGGTTCAGGATGGCCGTTAGGCTTTGATGGGGCTGTCTGATGTCCAAGGCAGCATGTGGGAGCCCAGTACTTTTTTTTTTTTTTTTCGGTTGGTGAGGTCGGGGGAAGGGGTGTGTTGAAGGTGTGGGGAGGATGACATATATGATGCCCAACAGGCAGTTGGTGTTTTACAGCTAGCAGTCCATGGTCTCTGAGGATGTATGTAGGAGGCAGTGGAGCGTGTAGTTACTGAGGGTACAGGTAGAAATGGTGAGGTCTGTGGTCACATAATGTTCAGCAGGAGGATGAAAATTATGGTCATTGAAAGTATAAATGGGGGGATTGGTATTTTCTGGTGTGACTGAAGGTGTGGGAAGAACTGATGAGGGCTGTAGGTCACAGAAGGTTGAACAAGAGGGTGAAATTTGGTCGTTGAAAGTATAAATGGGAGGATTAGGGGTTTTTGTGTGTGTGTGTGTGTGTGTGTGTGTGTGAGTGTATACAACTGAAGGTACAGGTAAACAGTGATGAGGTCTATGGGTCACAGAATGCAGAGGCAAGAGTGTATGAGGTATTAAGAGTTAGGGTCATGAAGGTGTATTTAAATGAGAGTAGTAATGTTTATGCAGTAATGCGTGTGCAGGTAAAGGTAGGGGGAAGGTGAGGTTTATTGTCACTGAAGGCAGAGGCAGAGATTATGATGTGCATGGTCACACATGACAGAGGACAGAACAATGAGGTTTAAGGCCACTGAGGGTAGAGGTAGGAGGTTTATGGTCATTGACGGTACAGGTAGGAGCTTTGTGGTCGTTGAGGGTAGAGGTAGGAGGTTTAAAGGCATTGAAGGTAGAGTTAGGAGGTTTATGTCCATTGAGGGTAGAGGTAGGAGGTTTATGGCCATTGAGGGTAGAGGTAGGTTTATGGCCATTGAGGGTAGAGGTAGGAGGTTTATGGCCATTGAAGGTAGAGGTAGGAGGTTTATGGCCATTGAGGGTAGATGTACAAGGTTTATGATCATTGAGGTAGAGGTAGGAGGTTTGTGGGCATTGACAGTAGAGGTAGGTTGTTTGTGGTCATTGAGGGTAGAGGTAGGAGGTTTATGTCCATTGAGGGTAGAGGTAGGAGGTTTATGGCCCATTGAGGGTAGAGGTAGGAGGTTTATGTCCATTGAGGGTAGAGGTAGGAGGTTTGTGGACATTGAGGGTAGAGGTAGGAGGTGTTTGGGCATTGAGAGTAGACGTAGGAGGTTTATGTTTGGGGGTTGAGGTAGGAGGTTTGTAGTCGTAGAAGATAGAGAGGGGATTTATGGTCATTGAGAATAGAATTTGTAACATACCAGCTTTTTTTTTTTTTTTTTTTTTTTTTTGTAGTAATCTTAGGACACACTTATGAAAATGTATACACTGTCCAAGAAGGAGAAACTAGTTGTCTCCCGTCTGGGCCATCAATTTTCCCGTAAGTTCTTTCTGTGTGTATTTTTGCTGCATGTTTATCTTTATTGTTGTTTTTTTCAGCTATTTTTTTGTAACCAGGGTGTGATCAGTCAATCAAAGGGGATGCCTTGGGTTTATGATGCGGAGATAAGTGCGAGTGGTTGCACCATTATCCTGTTCTGCTCTCAGTGGTTTTGTGGATGCCTGCACTCTGGCATTTAGTTTGTTCCATGGCCGGCAGTGTTGATGGCTCTGAAAGCGGAGGGCCTACTCCCACTGCGTGTGTATGTGCACATGATCTGTATGCATGTTTTTGATTGGTCGTTTGTACTGACGACAGAATGCTATCCACCCATGAAAATAATAAATCGAGCGATATGGATCAAAGCTTAAAATTTATAGACGGATGACCTCAGAGGGTATTTTTGTTGTTTTTTTTAACCCTGGTGATAAAAAAGATGATGTAAGGTTTTTTTTTGTTTTGTTTTCTTTTGTTTGTTTGTTTGTTTTTTAAACCGAGGGTTGACTGCCAGAACCCAGTATCTCTCTTATATATATGTATATGAGATACTGGGTTCTGGCAGTCAACCCTAAAAGGAGTGTTAACAGTGATATGCTGTTGAGCAATGAACCCTGTGTTCTACGCTGCTGTGCAGGTGTGATAGTTTGAGAGCTGTATGTCCCTGCTTGTTCAGGTGTGGTCCCATGATGAATATCTACGAAGTGAGCATGTCCCACAGCTTGATCGGTGATATCTCCATGAAATGTTGTTTACATCATTTTACAGATGTTCTACCCGCTATTTAAACACCATTGGATTGGGATCTTCTGATGCTGTAAAGACACTTGTATAGTGTGTGCGTAATTTGTAAGCAGTGTTTCACCCTCCCATCTTTTTTTTTCACAACTGCGATAACTGCGATTATATGATTTCTTCTATCTTTATTCTATCTGTATTTGATTTTCTTCTTTGTTGGTTTTTTTAAAAATAATTTTCTTTGTCATGAGGTTGATAAAGATGATGCAGTCATGATCTCACAACATCATCTTTATCGACCACGTGCTCATGGACCATCATTAGCAGAACCAACACAAGAAGAACCTAAATGTGGTTCCGGTAAGCTCTTCATGCCCTGCTCTTGTGGTGACCTTATTTCCTGGTCCCTTTCCAATCCGGACCTGTAGTGAGCTGTGTTGGAGTGGTCAGTATCATTCTCATCGATCAGCATGGAAAAAAAAAAAATCTCAAATTCTGTGGCCCTTCATGCCCTGCCCTCGCGGTGACCTCGGTTTCAATGTCCTCTCCATGTCTGTGGCCTTGGTTTGGTTCTGTCGGGGTCACCGGTATCGGCAAGTCCATGGGGGCTGTTGTTGGACGGCCTTGGTGGCGCCCTCTGGACGGAGAGCTCACTCACGCTGGCTCCGGGACTAAGCAATTATTGTCGTCAGTAGGGGTCTTAGTATGTGGTGTTCTGCGTATGTTGGATCAGAACAGGCACCACTGAACACCACCGAAGTGACTCGGCAGCAGTGCAGTGTCTCCTCCGGTGGGTTGCCTCTTGACAACTTGACATTGACTGTTCCCTGTGGATTGCCGGTGCCGGGGGCTGCAGCAGGACTGACCAAGCTGTGGCTGTGGACGGGGTGTTGGAATGAGCGGCGTGGGTGCAATGCCACTGAGGTGGCACAGACAGTGGGACAGAAAAAAAAAAAAGAAAATCAGCAAGTTTGGGGACACTGTCCACTGACGGATGTGGTTGCCCCTTCTGGAGGGTGGATACTCGCCCACTTTGGCTCAAAGACTATGCAGTTATTGTCACCAGTCACTGGCTAATCAGTTGGTTCCTGGTTTGTTGGACCAGGAAAAGGAACCTCCAGAAACCACCATGCAGCAGCTGTGCAGTGTCTCCTCTGGTCGGTTGTCTTAGGACGGCTTGACTTTGATTGCTACACGTGGAGTGTGACGCTATGGCTGGGACATGTGCGTCCGAGGTTTGGCTGTGACTTGGGGTGCTGAATAAGAGAAGTGCAGGAGATGCAACAGCAAAAATCCACACCAGAGAACATATATGTGGGATTCTTGTTGTTAAACTTTTTTTTTCATTCGGGTGTTCAACTGTCTTAGAAGTGAGAGCAGGCATTTTAAGTGTGTGTGTATATGTATGTGGGGAGGGGGGTGTGAAGGGTGAATTAAGAAAGAGAGCTGACTGCCACTCCTACATATGGCAGCCCCATCGGTGCATTTGTCTGTCTGTTCGCTTGGTGTTTATAATATTCTTTTAAAACCGCATTTTTGCCATGGAAACAAAGATTGTCTCACAGGTATTGTGATTGAGAGGAAGAATATACAGGGAACAAAATAATTGGTGATTTAATGGCTATAATGTATACATTTTCAAAGCATATTTTCTTGGACTTTTAATAAAACCATCGCAAGCTGATAATAAAAAGTGTTTCTTGGTCTTTGTGGTTTTCTGTTATTATATGTGTGAGGGATTTGTGTAGACGGTGTGTAAAGCATACTAACTTTCTGTTAGTGGGCAAACTTTAACTTTTTTTTTGGCGGGGGGGGGGGGGAGGTTGATTCGGTCCATTTTCTCTGAAAAATATTTCTGCTGGAGGAAAAGGGAGAAATGACAGGGCTGAAAAAAATGGAATGTATGAAGAACCACAATGACTGACTTTTTGCCACATGAATATTCAAAAGCAGCTGGAATTAGTGTCTGTGCATATTCATGGACAGCTGCATTTATTAAATATCTGGGAGCAGATGCCTTTTTGTGAATGGATAATAGCTATATTCTTTGCGAATGGGTGTTCAAAATAGATGCATTCTTTGGCAATGGGTTATCAAGAACATATGCATTCTTTATGAATGGATATTCTGGAACAAACGCCTTTCTGTTAATAGATGTTCAAGAGCAGGTACATTCGTTGTGAAAGAGAACTGAAACAAACTCAGCAGTCGTGAACAATAAATCAAGGGGAAAGGAAATAACTTTCGTTCCCATCGCGAAGCAGGCATAACTTTAAATTAAGGCCGCTTCCGCAACCAATTCGCATAGCAGACATGCTTAAAAGAGACACACAGAACAAAGAAAAAATTCGAACATCCCCCTCCCCCGCATACTCGCCGCCCACCCCTCTCACTCTCAAATCCTCGGGCACGACATTTTGTGCTCAGCAATAACAGCAGAAGAACTGAAGAGGAAACAGAAAGCAGCGTTACTGAAAGCAAGGCAACGTCAAGTATGGGCACAAAACAACGTGCAAAGCCGCTCTTCTGCGACAAACGGTATGAAACGGACACAGTGAATGTTGAACTGATCTGTCTTGTTGACTCGTCACAAGTAGCACACACACAAATACAACCCTGTCTGCTGCTGCTACAATCCTGTCTGGCTTTGGCCCGCATCTACTTGCAGCAAAACACCAACTTGGCCCGGAGAGCAAATCTATCAGCTTTCGAGTTAAGCTGAAACTCTAAGATACCTTGGGTGTCTTCATTTCCCAGTAGGCCTACGCGTGCGAGAGCTGGACACTTACGGCCGATCTTCAGAGAAAAATCCAGGTAACAGTACAGGTGCTTCTGGAAACTTCTACGCATCCCTTAAGTAGAGCACAGGACAAACATTTACGTCGGGCAGCAAGTGACGGACAATATAGGCAATGGAGGCAAACAAAAACTACTCCTTGCAACATGTAGTCCAATGCCGGACACTTGTCTGGACCGGCCTTGTCTCTGGCGTGCTTCTTTGTCCCAAACCGTCCTCCAGAGTACTGTGCAAGGCAAACGTTGCAGAGGCAGACAGACGACCTGACCGGGTAAGGAAAGGTAATGTAGCTTATAGCCCAGCCGACCGGGAAGGACCATATCAGGGCTGTCACAGCGTCGACGTCAACTCGCAAGTCATTAAAAAAAAGAAAAAACAACAACAAAAACTGAATTACACAACCCTTTAAAATACACCATCTGCAAACACACCGGGAATTTATAATAATAATAATAATAATGTTTTTTTATATAGCGCTTAATCAAACGAATTTCTCTAAGCGCTTTACAAAGTCATACTACATTCACCTTTCTCATATACAATAGTACACCTTACACCCAGCTACAAATACTATTACTACAATAACTAACAAATCCTAATCCTACGAGTGTGACATTCACTTATTTGTCAAGTATCACTACAAACACTTAATCCTATAACGTTCAGTCATACAACAAATACATGTAATAGAGAACATACACATACACTACACTTGAAAAGGCCCAGACGGTTATGAGTTAGGTTGTACCCCCCCCCCACCCCCACCCCCCACCACCACCACCACCACCACAGCATTGACTAATTATGAGAAAATAGATGGGTTTTAAGTTTAGACTCGAAAGAAGAGATAGAATCTGAATGCCTGAGAGAGTCTGGCAGTCTGTTCCACGTCGCTGGAGCTTGAAAAGAGAAAGATCTTTCACCAGTAGTAGTCCTGAAGCGAGTCATTCGTAGAAGGCGGTCGTCAGCACAGGAGCGTAGTTGTTGAGAGGGGGTGTAGATTTTAAGGAGATCTGAGAGATAAGAAGGTCCATTTTCAAAGAGAGCAGAGAAAGTGAGAGTTGAGATTTTGTACGAGATACGGTTTGAGACAGATAGCCAGTGAAGAGAGTGAAGTAGAGGCGAAATGTGATCATATTTTCCTGCTCTACGGGCTGCACGATTTTGGATTCGCTGTAATCTTTCAATCAGGTATTTTGGAAGGCCGGCCAAAAGTGAGTTGCAGTAATCTATTCTAGATAAGACAAATGCACAAATGAGAGTTTTTGTAGCATCTGTAGAGAGAAGGTGACGTACGGAGCTGATTCTTCTTAATTCTAAATAAGCAATCTTGCAAATATTTGAAACCTGTTTCTCAAAGGAGAGGGACTGGTCAAAAATGACCCCTTGACTGCGGACAGAGGTGGAGACAGAGACAGTACAGTCATTGATAGTGACAGTTGAAGGCAGAGAAGGATGGTTAGGCTGTTTTGTCACGAACATGAGTTCCGTCTTGTCGTCGTTTAGTTTTAGTTTGTTGGTTGTCATCCAGTCCTTCAGGTCTGCAATGCAGCCCCGCGTCCGAGAAATCAGTGAGTCAGTTTCAGCAATGGGAGCCGACTGATGAAGCTGAGTATTGTCAGCAAAGCTCACATGCGACATGGCGTGACCACTGATGACGTCAGACACAGGACTAGCATACAGCACAAAAAGGACTGGCCCCAGTACAGAACCCTGAGGCACACCGTACCTAAGAGGAGAACTGTCTGAGTATCTGCCCTGTACACACACTGTCTGAGTCCGTCCAGTCAAGTAAGCGATAATCCAGTCGAGAGCTGTGTCTTTGAATCCAAAGGAAGTTTGAAGCCGTGAGAACAAAATATGATCGATCGTGTCAAATGCTGCGGAGAGGTCTAACATCGCTAATAAGGAAACATTCCCATCGTCAAGCCCGCAGAGGAGGTCACTGACTATGCGGAGGAGTGCTGTCTCACAACTATGGCCTTGTCTGTAAGCAGATTTATGAGGATTCAAAGGGTGATTCTTTTCGAGATGTTCTAGAATTTGTTCCAAAACGATCTCCAATAATTTTGATAGAAATGACAAATTTGATACAGGCCGATAATTCTTTAAAACATTTTTATCTAATGAAGGTTTCTTGATCAATGGACGTACCACTGCGACCAGAAGATTTCAGGAACGTGACCAGAGGACAAAGAGGTATTGATAACATGAGTAAGATGGGTAGGACGTCATCAATGCACTGAAAGAGCAAGTTAGTGGGAATGGCATCAAGTTCACATGATTTAGGGCTGCATCGCAAACAAAGTTTTTTGACATAGTCTTGACTAACAAGGCTAAAACAAGCCAAAGGAAGTCCACAGTAAACTTTTGTCATTCAGAGAATGTACAGGTGCAGTAGAATCTAGCTTTTCACGGATGGTGTCAATTTTGCCATTGAAAAACTCTAAGAATTTCTGAGGGAGCTCTTGAGTTTGGAAGATGGTGGGAAGGGGGGAGTAGCTGACTTTGCCTAGGAGACTATTTGTGACATTAAATAGTTGCTTGACCGTATTGCAGGCCAATATCTTTGAAGAATAGAACAAAGTTTTTGCTTGATGAACAATGTCAGTAACATGATTTCTCGCAGTTTGATATATTTCCCTGTGCACAGTCAGTCCCGTGGCGTGCCATCGCCTCTCAGCCCCCCTCCTCTCCTGCTTGGCCTCCGACAACTCGGGGCCCACTGTGTTGTGCCATTGACACAGTGAGCGATCGGTGATCAAGCGCCTGCTCACTCGCTAAAAAAAAAAAAAAAAAAAAAAAAAAAAAAAAATCTTTCTTCCGTAAAATATTAGATGAAGAATGATCTTTTTTCAGAAATTCAAAGATCACGTCAGTTGGGACATCTCTGAACCAGGTTTCCATGGAGTGTGCTGTAAAGTGTTTAAGTCACATCATGCTAGTCCCAACACCTGACCGGGTGACAGCAGCTGTGCGTGTCACAGAGGCGAGGAGGCGAGAATTCTAGCTTGCTTGGTGAGCGTGTGAGCGTTTCACAGAACACCCTTGTCGCGAGCGGGGGCAAGGTAAAGGCGACAGTTCGCTAGGCTCTTGAGGCTTGCTGGCATGCGAGGGAAAATGGCCGACAGTTGTAACGTCCTGTGGTTGGTGCACGAAAAGCAGTATTCTTTTCTGATTGGTACATAAGATAAATAAAAAATAAAACAACAACTGATTCTTCAACACAAGAAGAGGTTGAAGAAGTCCCTTTCGAATCTTTAGAAAGCTTGGCCATGTCATGCACAGTTGCTTGAAGTTTTTCGCCGATGGTCTCTGCAGTCATTAATAATGACTTGTACACCCATGGGAACGCTCCCGTGGAAGATCTGTCGTGTCACATCCAGTGGCCATTACACCATGGCATCTGCCAGGGAGCTATTATGTCCCTTGACCTTTCAAGGAAATGCCCTGTAGTGCCTGCACCCTATGTGCGCACAGCACAGGCTTCCAAGCGTGGTGCAGGATTGCTCACAGCTGGTTAGTGGGCCAGTGAAAGACAGTACTTCCCTGGGTCCCACTTGCACCTTCGGGTGTATCTTTTTCCTACCTTCTTTAATTAAGAAGTAGTCAATTTTGAATATTTGACTTTCGCTCGTTTCTTGACTTGCCTCGTTTCTCACATCACTCGCTGTAAGGTAGAAGCTTGCCATTTTGCCAGTTCTCGTGTTTATAAACTCGCCTCAGGATATGGACTGGACGCAGCTTGGCCGACCTGTCGCGCGTGATTGAGGACAGAGATCAATGGCGCATTCTCCGTGGCGGCAAGGGCATCCAACATGTCACCCCAGTGATGTCTCTTGACGCCCTTGGGACGACCACGATGATGATACAGACAGATGTTCGGGATAGATTTTCTTTCTTTTTTTTCCCCTCTGTGTGTGTTGTGTGTGTGTGTGTGTGTGTGTGTTTTCTTTTTGTTTGTTTGTTTTTTTGCTGGTACAACCGCATGCAGGATCATGATGACTTTGGATTGTCTTTGACCCTCACGATGAAAAGTAGAATAAAACCGCGTGGATATCTGAATCCACGCCAATGTGAACCGCAAACGAATCCCTGTTTTTCCCCATTCTGTCCAACCCTGCAGGCACACACATGAAAATACACCGACATGTACTCTCCTATCTAATAACCCTCAGCTCCTCAACGGCACACATCAATAAAAAGTTATTTTTATTTATTATTTTTGTTTGGGAGGGGGGGTTGAGGGGAGTAGACGAACATAATGGAGTGTTACGCTTTTGGCGACCGGTAAAAATGGAAGCGAGTTTGTTTTATCCGGCAATCAAGGAATTTGACATGTCGGCTAATAAGAAAATATACAATTGTTCTTATACTGCTTTTAAACATTTGCGCTTATTGTGTACTCATATATTGATGTATGGCGTTCTGAAAGAATGGAGTTTTTGTCACCTATTTGAAAGCTGTTTTGTATATCATGAGGTTGTTTCTGAAAAAAAAAATAGAAAGTTGTAACAATGTAGATTTTTTTTAACGTCCACTTTTGGTGGTATCTTTGGTTGAGATTAACGATCAGTCAGTAACAGTTTAAAACATGCGATCTTCAACTAGTCCTCTAATTTCATTATCTCTTGAAATCACTCTGTGTGTCTGTCTGTCTGTTTGTTTAGTTTGCCTGTTTTCCCTTCGTTATCTTCCTGCTCTTTGTCTTACCGTTTCAGTCTATCTCTAACCCAACTCCTCCCCTATTGAACCTTTTTTTTTTTTTTTCCAAAACAACACGTCAACGGTAAAACCTTTCCATTCCAAAGTCGTTAGCCCAATCTTCCATCCGCTACCAAATGGAATACTTCGAGACCATTTTTGGCCGCCAAAAGCATAGACGCACACCACTCTTGTTCAGGCTAACCGCCCGGTACAATGGACACTTCGTTGTGTTAAGACTGCTTGAAAAGAGATTGCTTTTGGATGTATTTATCTCAAAGAATGAGAGTGGTGCGACCCATCGAGTTCCATAATTTTTTTAAGTAAATTGAAGCAACTCCGCCAGTTAACATGCTCAAACAATTTTTTAAAACAAAACACGACGCGTTTCGACCTCTTAGGTCTTCTTCAGGTAAGATAAACAACATTCAGGACAATGAAAACGAAGAATGAGTAATCATTTGTCTTCTCGAATTCGGCCTAAGCAGGGCATTGAGAAGATAAGCGCTTCTTTGTTTTTCATTGTCCTGAATGCTGTTTATCTTGCCTGAAGTGTTTTATCTTGTAATTTTTCCATGTTAACCAGCGGAGTTACTTGAAATAACTCTCAAAATTTGTTCCAATTTCTGCCTGCAGTCGCCTCACTTTGAACCTACAATCGAGTGCCATGTTGAAGAGCTAAGTGCCCTTCCACCATTTTGTCTCTACTGAATTTGGGACGAGAAACAAAATGCTGTCAAAGGAATGCACCCCAAGATCCATGCAGACATTGACATAAGAGAGAAAGAATACCACATTCTGTTTCACGTTTTAATTGACATTTTACTTGTGTTATTCCATGGTTCACAACGACGGCTACTCATTGGTTAGCTGTTTCTTTTCTTCTTTTTTTTAAAGACACAACATAACTCTTCTCTCTAATGATACTATGACATGTACTGTACATCATAACGATAATTCATTGTTCAACAAAGCACCTGAGTCATGATTTATGGCTGAGTAGATTTTAGGATAACAATGCTTCTACCAGAGCAGCATTCAATAACGAAGACTATAGGATAGATATGTCAACATATACATTATATATATATAGATAGATAGATAGATAGACATATGTGTGTGTGTGTGTGTGTGTGTGTGTGCACTCAGATTGCTGGGATATAGCTACAGCTACCGAAGCGTGTGTTGTCTACTTGTACTGTTGAGATATAATTGGAGAATTAGAAGTTCATATCATCCAGTTGTACAGATGATATATATAATTGGCGTGGTTTGAATGATATATCTTCCAGTTGTATTCTTGGTGAATAATCGGAATATTTGAATGATATATCGTCCAGTTGTATTATTGATGAATAATTAGAATGTTTGAAGGATATATCGTCTAGCTGCATTCTTGAGGGGTAGTTAGACCTCTCGAAGACAAGGCCATGTTTTTTTGTTTTTTGAGGGGTTTTTTTGTTTGTTTGTTTGTTTGTTTTTGGGGGGTACAGCTGGTGTACATGAAATACCCATCGTCCAACTGTATTAATGAGGTGGAATTGAAGTATTAGCCGTCTACCTGTATTGTTGAGGTATGATCGGAGTGCTTGGAGAATATGCTGGAATAGAACTACTGTATATGTGTGTAATCACGGGGAGATAATTCCATTCTATCACAGCAGAACGATTCCACTCCTAAAACAGCCTGGGAGAATGAGTCACCTTCTCGTGCCATCAGAACAGGAGAGAATATTTCCGCGCAGAGAACAAACAGATGGATGCGCGCTTCTACATCAACTGGGCGTGGGAGAACAATTCGAAACACCTCTTGCACTGGCACAGGGGAACGTTGTGTGTGTGTGTGTGAGTGTGTGTGTGTGTGTGTGTGTGTGTGTGTGTGTGTGTGTGTGGCGCGCGCGCGCGCATGTGTGTGTGTGTGTGTGTGTGTGTGTGTGTGTGTGTGTGTGTGTGTGTGTGTTTTCAACCCACTACGCATTGCAGACCCGTTTAGAACCGAACCTACAAGTACTCGCAGAAAACAACCAAATAACCAAACAAGTGGCAATATACACCATGCAATATGCTGACACTTCGATGTGGCTGTGAAATGAATACCAGAGTATCAGTACGACTTGGCATGGCTGTGTCGCACTCAACAAACAGCTGAGCTTGTTAATTAAGCTGGCGGTTGTAATTCTCGTAACTGTGTGTATGCTATAACCATATTTTGGTTCCAATATTGCAGCACAGAGGGCAGTGTTAATCTAACATGAACAGTAACCAGCAACAGTTGTCTTCTAAATCAACAGCCGGTGCAGGAAATCTGTTACCTCCTATGATTTGTTTTAGGAGGGGGGAGGGGGGGGGGCAGGTGGGGGGGGGGAGGGAGGAGGGAGGATGTAACAGCTTGTTTTATGGCGTTGCCTTCATCCTTTCTCAATAGCGGAACAGAGGGACCAGCTCAGTGGAATAATCATTGTTTGGTTGGGCTGAGGGTTGAGAGTTAAAGCACTCGTAGGGTGTGTGTGTGTGTGTGTGTGTGTGTGTGTGTGTGTGTGTGTGTGTGTGTGTGTGTGTGTGTGTGTGTGTGTGTGTGTGTGTGTGTGTGTGTGTGTGAGAGTGTGTGTGAGTGTGTGTGTGTGTGTGTGTGTGTGTGTGTGTGTGAGTGTGTGTGTGTGTGTGTGTGTGTGTGTGTGTGTGTGTGTGTGTGGGGTTTTGTTTGTTAGTTTTTGTGTCGTTTGTTTTTTAGGCTCGAACACCCCTCCCCCTCCCCCCCCCCCCCCCCCCCCCCCCCCCGACAACAGGATGTAGACAACACTCACCGTGCAGCGCGAGACAACATGGACTGGAGAAGGTGAAGACAACAGTAGGCGACACAAGAGCGTGGTGAGCATATAGCAGGGATACCTATTTTCTTCTCCCAGCTGAGACCAGACTAAGTGTCATACTGAGGAATCTGCTGTGATCATAACATTATACAATACCATAGAATGTAATGAGATGCAATGCAGTGCAAGACAATACAACGAAATGCGATGATTATGATGCAGTACAATGCAATAAAGTGCAATGCAATACAATGGAATTCAGTGCGGCACACTGCGATGTAATACATTGCAATATAATGCAATGGATTAAAATGCAATGCAATGCAATACATTGTAATACAATGCAATAAAAGACGATGCAGTGCAATGCGGTGATTGGAACTCAATGCAGTGCAATGCAATATAACACATTACAATACAACACCATGCAATGCAACATAATTTTTCTTATCATTGGAAACAGGATTTTTTAGCTATCTTCCCATCAATAATTCTACCGAATTTCAAAATGACATTTCACTTTAACCACGAGGAGTAGTGACATTCAATGGAGCTCAAAAATAACATACACAGTCACGGTTCAGTTCAAGGCATCACAACGTTGTACACTTTTAATCATGAAATGTTTTAGGAACCAAAAGGCCACAGTCTGCCCTATGGCTATTGGCAGGAAAGTCGTTCACGAGTCATTGTTTGGACGTGTACAGTCATAGTTCGGAGTCTGCCACGGAAGTCTGACGGCATGCCACAGAAGTCTGACGTCATGTGGGAACTTTGCAGGCGCTGCGTTCCGACCATCGCCGGAGGTCCAGGTAGGTCCTGGGCGTGGTATCCACGTGGTGCAGCTTGTAGCACAGATGACACAGCGCCATCTCTTCCGTCTTCCTTTTGCCCTTGACCCAGTGCGACTTCCGCCACAGCAGCTGGGCATACAATCGGCGGTCGGCCATGAGGTCGGACAGGAAGTCGTACAACTGTTTGACACTGTCAAACCAGTCAGCGTTGATGTACGTGCCTTGCGGGAAGTAAGCCGCGTAGTGAGCGCCCCCACGAACTACCGGAAGCACGTAGGTTCCTTCCTGCCATGCGCGGTAGAAGACTTCCGTGACGTAATCCTTGCAAAGGTCGTCCTCCAGGGCCAGGAGGAAGAAGAAGTCCTGGGACAGGACCTCGGAGCACGAGGCGTTCTCCTTGGCACAGATCCTACTGGAGCAGCTGCCGAAGTCCGCCACGTGCACGTACCTCCGCAGTTCCTCCACGAACTCGTTGCGCTTGCTGGGGTCTTCGACGGTGAGGGGGCAGGTGCGTGGGATCCAGGCCACCGCGCGGGTCTTGCCCTGGGCCAGGGTGAGGAAGTAGTCGAGGGGCGGGGCGCTGTCGGCGGCCCTCAGCAGACCCAGGGGCTGCCAGATGGTGGAGTCACGGCGGTACGACCACGTCCAGTTGAAGGTCCACCTCCACGCCGCTGGCCACGTGACCTGGTGGGGGGAGGAGGGAGGGGACATCTTCCGGAAGACGTAGACCTGTAAAAACAAAGCGCCCGGAAGTTGACTACCCCCAAAGAATCCTTTAGATTTTTTTTTTTTTTTTTTTTTTTACGTGACATCAGAGCTTACCCAAAACTCGGTGACACTGTCCACCCGGTCAAACCGGTTAAGTGAAGGCTATATACGAGGAACAGTCAAGAGTGTCATGATGTTACATGTGTCTACAAGGGGCAAGGGTCAGTACATCATTAAGATGGAGTTGCAGGCAGACACATCTGACATCATTTAATGTCAGTATGTAGTTCTCTCTCTCTCTCTCTCTCTCTCTCTCTCTCTCTCTCTCTCTCTCTCTCTTTTAAACCGAAGGGCGCCAAATCGTTGTGACTCGTGTGATAGGTCTGCGTGGCAGGACGGGTGGGCAGGCAAGCCTTCGTGACAAACCAGTGAAGCGAGATGAAGATTGAACTGCACGTGTTTTCACTGGGATGTCTTTCAACAAAAACATGGTTAGACCATGTAACAATGTGGAACGGCCTCGATGAAGCAATCTTCCAGGGAATGTTTAAAAGAGGGAGGCAGAAAGGAAGACAGGGAAAAAAAAAAAAAAAAAAAAAAAAAAAAAACGATGGATTGACAACATTCCAGAATGGACAGTGAAAACATTTAAGAGACCAAAGCCCTGGTTCTCAACCGGCAGAATTGGGGGGAACCTTGATGACATCATCTTCAGTGTGGTGTCACATTACCCCTCCCCTACCTCCCCCCCCCCCCCCCTTCTTCTCACCCCGCCCCCCCCCCCTCCCCGCTATCCCCAGTGTTAAGGGCGAAGATGAAGAAGAACTATGGAAACAGAGGAAGGGTACGGACTGATTGGACTTGTGAGTGAGGTAGATAGTGTGCTTGTATAAGTTAATTATCAGCAAACAACAACAACAATAACGATAATATTAACAACGATAATGATAACAAAAACTACAGCAACAAGAAAAAAAATGGCCATAATGACAACAAGAATAATCATAATAACGAGGAAGAGGGGGGATTATAATGACAACATCAATAACAACCACAATGATAGTAAGAATAATGATAATGATAATAACAATTAGAATGATAATCACAACAACAACAAGAACGATAGTAATGATAATAATAACTACAACAAGAAAACAGCAACAAAACAACAACAATAATAATGAATGATGATGATGATGATAGTAATAAATGATAACGGTGGTGGGAGAAAGAATGAATGTATTAGTTGGTGAAGCTACCTGTATTTAAACAGTCATCTCACAAATTATGTATAAAAAATAAAAATAAAAAATTTAAATGGCAAGTTTAACGGTGACTAAATTAGTGGGAACAGCTTGTAATTTTATAGATTAATCTGTGGGCAAAAACTTTTCTTCAGAATTATCAGAGAGTAATTGGATTATTGCATACAAGTGATTGCATGGCTGTACAGATTTATCTTTTAAGAAATATGACAACGAATAATAGTGGGAAACGAGCTGATTGAATCAGTAAGTATAGCTCCATACGACTTTATACCAAGAAAATCATCAGCTACGGTTAACTGAAATGGCAAAAAGCTAGCCGATTGAGTGACTGAGCCCGTAAATTGTTTTTACGTGTGAGTTATCAGTTGATGCCGTCGATGATGAAGAGAGATTCATCACAACCACTGAGTAGAGGTGATCTGGACGTGTATTGACAGGAACATCGTCACAGTTTACATTCACAATGAGGAAAGAATGTGAAAAAGCGAAAGAATGCATAACAGCCATAGCCTTGCTGTATAGATTCTGGCTGATTTTGGTCGCTTTTGTTGTTGGAGTTTTTCTTCTTCTTTTTTTTTTAATGAACATTTTTTTTTTTCTTTTCTTTTTTGTTAGAAAAAAAAACTAAGCTAAAATAAGCTAGAGACTGCCCTCTCTATTTCATTTTCTCCTTCGCCTTCCCTCCCCCCCCCTCCCTCTCTCTCTCTCTCTCTCTCTCTCTCTCTCTCTCTCTCTCTCCTCTCTCTCTCTCCCTCTCTCTCTCCCCCTCTCTCTCTTTCTCTCCCTCTCACTCTCTCCCTCCTCTCTCTTTCTCCCCTCTCCCTCTCTCCTCTCTCCTTCTCTCTCTCCCTCCTCTCTCCTCTCTCCTCCCTCTCTCTCTCCTCTCTCTCCCTCTCTCTCTCCTCCTCTCTCTCTCTCTCTCCCTTCCTCTCTCTCCTCCCTCCTCTCTCTCTCTCTCCCCCTCTCTCTCTCTCTCTCCTCCCTCTCTCTCTCTCTCTCCCCTCTCTCTCTCCCTCCTCTCTCTCTCTCTCCCTCTCTCTCTCCCCCCCTCTCTCCTCTCTCCTCCTCATCTCCTCTCCCCTCCCCTCTCTCTTCTCTCTCCCCCCTCCTCATCTCCCCCAAACTTCCCCATCACCCACCCCTTCCTTTCCCCGACCTCCATCCATCTTACGTGCTGTTCACAGTCTTTAGTGGACAGCTAGTCCCAAAAGAGTGATGGTGTTGAGAAGCATTGGCATACATTGTCTTTGGTTCAATGATGGGTCTCAATATGTTTGTGCTAGTCAAAACACGTTCTTTGGAGGAAGGAAATGGTCACAATACAGACATAAAACACGTGAGTTGGAATAAGCAAGTTCCTTCAATTTGTTAATTAATTGATTAGTTTATTTCATCATTTATTTATTTGTTTGTGTATTTATTTGCTTATCATTATATCGCTTTTGTGAAATTCGTTTTCAAATCGGGATACAGCTTTCCCTGAAGAAACCTTCTATAATCTCTCTCTCTCTCTCTCTCTCTCTCTCTCTCTCTCTCTCTCTGAGTGTGTGCCCTGTAACTGTTTTGACCAAAATTAGTTCGCGTATAGCCATCAGTCATCTTCACTGAACGCTGTTCTTTGTAATGTTGCTAGACTAGAGTCCTCGATTATAGGCCTACGATTTGAAAAGTGACCAAACCACGTGGGATAAACATTTTGTTGTGAAAGAATTGACGCCAATGTTGTGACGTATAAATAACGCGTCTTTTACGTGCAAGACGTTATACTTAATATGAATACATTTTTCTTTTCTCTTTCTTTTTAACAGTAAGACATTTCACTAAAGGAGTGGAAATCTAAAATGTAAATCAAAACATCGTTGAAGGATACCAGGATATTTTCTTAGCATCCAGTTTTCACTGAATATGAATCTTGCCCTGGAGCGACGAAGGTAGAAAAAGTCACACACACACACGCGCGCGCGCGTACACACAGACTAGGCGTTTATATACACTCGCCTAGCTACACATGTGAACCAAGAAAGATAACCGTGTGTGTGTGCGTGTGTGTATGTGTGTGTGTGTGCGCGCTCGCGTGTGTGCGCGCGCGCACGAGCTCTTGCGCCTATTTTACCATGTTTGCGCCATTTTCCTATTCCCCTTTTCAACATTCTTCAATCTCCTCCCCACCCCCTCCCCTCCTCCTCTCTGGAACCTTCACCCTCCCGTTCATTCTGTGTCCTTACCTGATCGGCGTGGCTCCTGGCAGGTGGCGCCACCGAGGCATCCACGTCCGAGAAGACGACGGCGTCAGCGCGCTGCCCTTTGGGCAGAGGGTAGACCAGCCGGCACTTGGCCTCGGGGCAGTTCTTCAGCAGCCTCTTCCTCTGGTTCACCTCGTTCTGGGCCTTCCTCAGGCCGGAGTCCCCGAGCTCCGGGGACCGGTACCACGTGATGACCTTCTTGTCCACCCTCCCGGCCCGCTTCCTCTCGGTGTCGATGAACGGGGAAGGGAAGGACCGGAAGGGCAGGATCTCCAGGTTGGAGCCCAGGATCTGGAAGGGCGGCAGGGACGAGGGGGGTCCTGGGTCGGCTTTGTTGCCCGGGGGTTGTCTGTCTGGGTAGGCTGGGTCTGACGGACCTGGTTTGGGCGGATTGGATGACTGAGAGAGATGGGGAGAAGACTGAGACCGGCTGGAGGGGGGTGGTGGAGGGACTTTGGAAGAATCGGGAGAAGAGTCTGGCTGTGACGATACCTTCTGTGGACTGCGGATTTCGTTTTGCTGCTTGGTGTCTGGCTGAAGGTTGCTCTCGTTTTTCACCGGTTCCAGCCTGTCTTTGACTTGCGTTGGGATGGTCTCCTGATGAACATGCATCTCTCTTACACCATCATCGTTCGTAAGCTTCACTGTCGCCACCTCTGCGCCACCGGCGATGATTGATTTTCTCTCCGCAGTCTCCACGTTACTGTGACTGTTCTTGCCAATTTCAGGCCCGCCCTCTTCCCTAGAGTCTGACTCTGGCGAAGAGTTGTTTCCCTTCTCCTCTGTGTCGGGATCGGGTGGAGAACTAGGCAAGGCCCTCACCGCGACGTCCTTGAGGTCAGCCGAGAGCGGGGAGACGGAGGGGGTGATGGGGTAGCGCGCGGGG
>CM065742.1:9161337-9166337 GCA_033310375.1 Conus canariensis | reverse complement strand
TGTGTGTGTGTGTGTGTGTGTGTGTGTGTGTGTGTGTGTGTGTGTGTGTGTGTGTGTGTGTGTGTGTGTGTGTGTGTGTGTGTGTGTGTGTGTGTGTGTGTGTGTGTGTGTCTATTAGTTTGTTAAGCGGATTAGTGTGTGATGTGAGCATTGATGGGCAACGGACATGAACACGAGGGAGGGGAGGGGAGAGAGGGAGGGTGGGAGAAGAGGAGTGGGGAAAGAGAGGAGAGGGAATACTACGCCGTGTCCGTCTCGGACCGACCAGCTGGTGTCGAATGTAGGTTGATCTGTAAATATCTGAAGAGACAGGAGGTGAAAAGGCGAAGACAGGAGAGGAGGAGGGGTAGGGGGGGGGGTGGTAAAAGGTGGTAGTGGAAAGAGAGGGGGGGGTGAGAAGAAGCGCAGCGGGAAAGGTGGGAAGGGGGGGGGGGGGGAGGGGAGAGACAGCAGTCTATCTTGGTGGGATGGCGATTTGCGTAATAAGAATGAACTGCGAAGACCTGTCAAAGCAAGGGGGTGTGTGTGTGTGTGTGTGTGTGTGTGTGTGTGTGTGTGTGTGTGTGTGTGTGTGTGGGGGGGGGGGGGGGAGAGGAGGGGCGAAAATGCTCTAGAGGCTGGCCTGTAGTATGTTCTTGCACGTTTTCATGACGGACAAAAACACACTGGAGGCCACCCTCGAGCGCTGCGACGTGGACACGTGCAACGAGAAACATGGTGACCTTGACAGGTCCCCACTGAGGTCACCCATCACAGCAGGGCACGGAGACTTTGTGGGATGGACAGAACGACCGAGTTTCCGGTAAAGAGGAACAGCAGGAAGCAGGGCCCCCACCTCACTGTCCGTTCCTCCCCCCCCCCTCCCCCCCCCCCCCCCCCCCCCCCCCCCTTCCGTCACATCTGTGGCTGACTGTTGGCCTCAAAGATAGGTCTTCGCTCCCATTGGAGGAAACATTCTGGTAACTGGCTTGCTTCCCAACTCGTCTGATGAAACAGACGGGAAATTCTAGTAATGCAAAATCAAGCAGTACTTCCCCCCCCCCCCCCCCCCCCCCCCCCCCCCCCCCCCCCCTCCCTGCAGTAAAATAATAGTTTTTTGGTAAGTTTTGCAAAATCAGCACCCATGTCGCTCTGAAGTGGATGAAGATAAGTGATTGCTCGTTCATTTTCGTTGTCCTGAGTGTTTTGTATCTTGCCTGAAGAAGACCTAAGAGGTCGAAACGCATCGTGTTTTGTCTTGTGATTCGTTTGTCTACGTTTGTTTCGGCGGTGCGCTATTAATAATATTTAAAAGTCATTTATCAGATTTTACTCTTTATAAAACGATTTCATCCTCATCAACAAAACAAGATAATGCTTTGGTTTGCAAAACCATTAAAAATGCCATCTCTTCTGGACACCTACCTCTGACGCTTCATCTGCCGTTACAAGCGAACCCCGTAAATCCCATTTATCATCCACAAATCCAACAATCCTGGTCGACTGATCGTTTCAGCCCGTTCTTGTCCCACTAGTCGCATAATTATGAGTTCTTGGATTCTCTCTTTCAGCCTCTAGTTGACCACGTCATCTTTCCTGACAGTCCTCATCGTTTCCTCTTCAAAATGGGTGTGACAGCTTTGTATACTAATATACCTCACAGTGTATACTTACATACCTCACAACGAAGGCCTTGTAGTGTTTAGTCACTTCCTCAAAAAAGAGATCTGAACAAAGGTATCACCACCATAGTCCGTCTCACAGAACCGGTACTGACGTTAAACTCATTCTGCTTTGCTGAAAACCATTACCGACAAGTACGTACAGTGGCCATGGGCACCAAAATGGGACCATCATATGCATGTCTTTTTGGCAGATACGTGGAAGAAAAATCTTTAGCGCCTTCCAAGGAATTTTCCCTGACTTCTTCAGACGATTCATTGATGATTGTGTAGGAGCCAGATGCAGTTCAAAATCTGACCTTCTACAGTTCATAACATTTGTTTCCAGTTTCCATCCAGCTCTTTGCTTCACCTATGAGATTTCAGACATGTCTGTTTTGTTCTTTATTTCATCCACCTGTCCATCTCAGCTGACTAACAACACATGTCAGTTTTTGTTTTCTACAAGCCCACAGTTTCTCATTCTTATCTATTGTATTCATCTAGCCATCCACGCGTATCGAGCTGACCCCGCAAAGGACTACATTCCCTTCTCCCGGTTCCTACGTCTCTGACGCCTGTGCAGTGATGATCTGGACTTTGAGGCAAAGGCGCTGGATATGTTTCAATACACGTTTTTATCCACATGCCGTTGTTCAAGGGGTTCTTGTTCGAGCAAACTCTCTCTCCGTCAGAAACTCTCTCTCCGTCAGAACACCGTATTCCCTTGACACTTATCTACCACTCCCATAATATTCCTGTCAAAAACATCCTCTTATGCCATGTCAAAATCTTACAATCTCATCCAAAGGCAAAATCTATCTTCGCCAAACCTCCCCTCATCGCCCACAAGAGAGACAAAAAACCTTCGCGACGAACCAATTTCAGTGCAACACCAACTCTTCAGCCGGAAACTACCTGTGCAATCAATCGGGATGTAAAACCCGCTCCTTCATTGACAACGTCCACAGCATCACTGTCCCTTAGGGAAACTTCGACGTTCAATCCCGTTTCACTTGCCAGTCCACCAACTGGGTGTATGCACTGAGATGCAGCCTCTGCTCAAAGTTGTATGTTTGGGAGACATATCGCACCCTCAACGAACGCTGTGTAGAGCACCTCAGAGCCATCCAGTTGTCCCTCCAAATGCCAGTGGGAATCCATTTCAGTGCTGATTGCTACAGCCAGATCCATATCTTTGTCAATGCTGTTTGGAGAAATCACATATTCATGCGTTCACGTATCTGTTTTGTACGTCATTATCTACACGTATTTATTTGTCTTTCATTCGATGTCATCAGTCCCGAAGACGGACTAGGGCCTACGATTGAAACGTCGACGAATTTTCTTTTTCTTCTTCTTTTTTTTTTTTCTCTATCGCAAATTCAGAACATCCTCAAAGAAAGTTCTTATTTTGTGAAAAAGAAAATTAGCAGTCAAGAATTCCATAAACACGTTAATGAAACCATTAAAAGAGCAAACAGACTAGCAGGGGTGATTGTAGGCAATATTCAGTGCAAAGATAGTGAAGTAATTGTTCCATTATTTAAAACACTAGGCAGACCAGTTATTGAATATGGCAATGCTGTATGGACAACAAATTTGGAAGAAAAAAAACCCAGTAATCCCATCGAAGATATCCAGAGAAGATTTACAAAAATGATTAGTGGTTTGCAGAATTATTCGTATGAACAAAGGCTTCAGTTTTTAAAATTACTAAGTTTGGACTACAGGCGCCTACGTGGCGACATGATTGAAACTTACAAACTTACACATGGTTTTTATGACATTAATACCATTGGCACATTATTTCAATTGAATACAGAATCTACAATTGGAGGGCACCTGTTCAAACTAACTAAAAAATTTACTAAAACTTCAAAAGCAGCAAACTTTTTCACTAACAGAATTGTTAATACTTGGAATAACTTGCCAGTCAATGTTGTTGGAGCAGAGACTGTTAACGCTTTCAAAAATTGTCTTGATAAACACTGGATACACCTTATGTTTCAAACAAATATTGGCTTGCATTTTTAAAACCACGCGTGTGCTTTATAAAAGTTCGAGAATAAGACCAAAATATTTCTCGCTAAAACCATAAATTATCCACATTGAGTAGGCTAAAGGCTGAAATTGCCTAATATGCCACCGATATGATATGATATGATATGATATGATATGATATGATATATATGATATGATATGATAAGAATTATTTTGGAATATCAAGAGTGTTTCCATCAGTTGTAAAAAAAAAATTCCTTGTGCATATACTGATGCTGAAAGAGACACTGACAAGGATAGGCTTAGCGCTTCTTGTGAGTGAGAAGTTGACACACCACAGTCTACAATATTCGGGATCGTTATGCGAGCACACGAATAGCCGCTGCTAACGTGGAAACCAGAATTAAAAACTTACGAAAACATGACAGCACACAGCAGGACTTTTTAGAATCCTCCTTCGTTGCAGATTTTCCAACAGAATATCACAAGTCCATATGGACAAGTTTGTTTGTTTGTTCCAGGACGTTTTTTATCAAATATTTACATCGAAGCACAGTGTATATGATTATAGATGTATGTGAGCTAGGCATGGGGAAAAGAAAAAGATAGAGACTGACCTTAAAATCAATGAAAATCTTATTTTTGTCAGTGTTTCACACTTCTCTCAAGTACACTAACCCCTAAAGATTCCTTGCTGTGAACGTCCCCGCATTTCACAGTTAAATCACCTCTGAGATGCGAGTGCTTACTTAGTTAAGTTGAAGCTTGCTCCGGATTTGACCAGTATGCATGACTGGAAGGTTTATATCAAGTCCCACTGTATCAACTGAGATCCAACCCAATCTTGCGTGGAATGAAAGCTTGCTTGAGGAAAGTGTTTCGAAAAATTAATCGCAGTTACTGTACATTTCAGAGTGAAGTTGCGTATGTATTACCTTCTTTAAACTTGTATGAACGCCCTACTCATACATACAGGTTAAACCTGAAGCAAGCTTCAAGTGACTTGGTAAGTGCTGTATGTTCGAGGTGTTTCGTTCATATGTTATTCACAATTAACCTCCAGTGCAGTTTTTCTTCTTCTTCTTAATGCATTAAAATCAAAACTCTGCCAAAATGTCAAGCGCGTCTGTGGTGGTGAGCAAATCACACTATATCATATTTTGTACAATTCCAAGAAAATCCAACAAAATCAATTACAATCAAAAAAAAAAAAAAAAAAAAAAAAAAGGTCGATAAACGTCACGCAGAAGAGGCTTGTACGGAATTGTCAGATCAGTCTCTTTACTTCAGATTGTATCTCTGGAACACAATCCTTTTCATCAATTTCTTTGTTGCCTGAACTGAAATTCGTGCGCA
>CM065742.1:9118837-9153837 GCA_033310375.1 Conus canariensis | reverse complement strand
GTTTCTGTAGTCAACGATGAGTTATCAAGTTTCTGTATTCAACGATGAGTTGTCAAGTTTCTGTATTCCACGATGAGTTATCAGATGTCTGCCTTCAGTGATGCAGATGCGCATGTACTTTAGCGTTGAAGATGGTTTGTCATCATCAGAAGGTCGCCGTTTCATGACATCCGTTATTGTTTCGAGTGACATAGATTCAATTAATCAGAAATCGGTAAAATGCAAATACAAACTGGCAGCTGACCAGTCTGGAGGAGTTCACTCTTAACACAGCTTTCTCTTGGTGGTTTTTAAAACAGATAGTTGCTGAATGTTAAGTAATAACGATAATAATGATGAAAATAATAATAACTGTTGTAATAGAATAAACAAAATCAAAGGTAGAGTAAGAAAGAATAATACAGAAGAAGGAATCACTAGCACCAAATCTTGCAGAACGCGGAGATACAGCTTTACATCAGAATCATTCCCAGTGTTACCACGGGGACTTATTTTTCATCATAATTCCCTCCGCTCCCCCCCCCCCCCCCCCCAAAAAAAAAAAAAAATCCCTGCTTTTGGTTGCTGTCGATCACTCACAAAGCACGCTTGTAACTGTCACATTTTCCTAAGTGTGTACCCTTCGCCAAAGACATTGTGTGGCTGCCTTAATGGCGGGATAAAAAAAAAAAAAACGGTCATACACACAAAACTCCACTCCCTTTGTTGGGCAGATGGGATTAATACTTGTCTGTCCCTATAGGGAGTGTCCGCAGGAGTTTCAGCCTGCGTACGCAGAAGAAGTGTGTACCCTGACCTTTGTCTGTGTGTGTACCCTGACCTTTGTCTGTGTGTGTACCCTGACCTTTGTGTGTGTACCCTGACCTTTGTCTGTGTGTGTACCCTGACCTTTGTCTGTGTGTGTACCCTGACCTTTGTCTGTGTGTCCCCAGGTCTACTCATCTTCGTGCAGATGGCCACCTTCGTGGGCGCTGTGGAGAGGGAGCAGAACACCCTGGGCCGGGACTTTGAGTACCAGTATGCCTTTGCCCTGACCATCGTTGCCTTCATCTTCTCGCTCCTCGCTTCCCTCGCCTTCTTCATCGGGGACGCCAGGAACCGCAAGAGCCTGGAACTGTGACAAGGGTAGTGTAGTGTTGTGACCGACTTCCAGTAATGACGACCGTAAAGAAAAAAAGGTGCTTTAAATTGTCTAGATGTGTTAGTGATTGTTAGAAGGGTGGTACTCCAATGGAACCGTTGCATTTTCCAGTGACCATTAAGATGAAAATGTTCGGCGCAACTGCTACTTTATTGCGACATGTTTTTGAATTTCAGCTCTCGATCGTACCCAATGGCTTTGTGGTGGTTTACAGCAATGCTTTATATAAATATGTTTGATGAACGTTAACTGCATTTCCAGTGAAAAGTCCGGGACCACAAACAGGGTGTTGTAGTATTTGGGAGGCATGTTGGTTTCAGATAGACTGAGGATGTTGCTGATAGACTGTCTTCATCCGTTTCATTGGCAAGCATTTCTTTCAAGGTTTCAGTTTTCCTCTTGCACTTTTTTCTTCTTTTTTTTTCCTCAAAGACTGACACTTTGACCCAATGTACGCAGAGGACAACCCCAAAGCTCTGTGTCTCATGTCCACTTTACACCCAGGATTAAAAGCCCTTTCAATGTTGTAGGTTAACCGTGAGTGGCTTGCATGGTGAGTGTCCCTTCGCTTTCTTTGCCTTCTATTGTGACTTTTTCTCTCGAAGATTTTACGGAAGAAAGATTCTTAACGAAGTTTCTGGCACGTTTTTGGAAGATGTATTTTAAAGAGATGTGTGAAACGGGTTTTTTTTTTTTTTTTTGATGGCTTGTGAGTTGATTTTAACTTGGTGACAGCCCTGATACGGCCCTTTGCGGTCGGCTGGGCTATAAACATTACCTTACCTCGCACGCTCCTCATCGTCAGACGAGGAAAACGCGTTCACGATCACAATTACATTCACGATCTTATCGTTCAGTCACAGCGTCTTCTTTCATCCTTCGTGTGGGCCATGATCTGCTGGACAGTGAGTGGTATACTGCAGTGTTCTCCTCGCACACTTGTTATCGTCAGATGAGGAATCCACATGCACATTGACAGTTATGTCTTCAGTGATCACGGTTGCCTCCTGGGCTTCCTTCCTTCCCGCAGTTTCAGTAGAGAGGAAACGCGTTCCATCACTTCCACGATTTCTAAGTGGTCTTCTTCTTCCTTCCTTGCCGATCTGCAATGTGGTTTCTGTCTGTCCCTCCTTCCCGTTTCTCAATGTGGTCTCATCTCCTTGCTTCCGTTTCATGTCGGTGCCTTCTGTCTTCCTTCCTTCCTGATTTCAGTGTGGTCTTCTGTCTTCCTTCCTTCCCGATTTCATTGTGGTCTTCTCTTCCTTCCTTCCGATTTCAGTGTGGTCTTTCTCTTCCTTCCTTCCCGATTTCAGTGTGGTCTTCTGTCTCCTTCCTTCCCGATTTCAGTGTGGTCTTCTGTCTTCCTTCCTTCCGGATTTCAATGTGGTCTTCTGTCTTCCTTCCTTCCCGATTTCAATGTGGTCTTCTGTCTGCCTTCCTTCCCGATTTCAGTGTGGTCTTCTGTCCTCCTTCCTTCCCGATTTCAATGTGGTCTTCTGTCTTCCTTCCTTCCCGATTTCAGTTGTGGTCTTCTGTCTTCCTTCCTTCCCGATTTCAGTGTGGTCTTGTCTTCCTTCCTTCCCGATTTCAGTGTGGTCTTCTGTCTTCCTTCCTTCCCGATTTCAATGTGGTCTTCTGTCCTCCTTCCTTCCCGATTTCAGTGTGGCCTTCTGTCTTCCTTCCTTCCCGATTATTAATCTGGCAGCCTTGATAGGGCTTTTGCGGTCGGCTCGGCAGTAAGTAATATCTTTCTCTTATTTCTTCCTTCCTGTGTGTCGGTATCTGCAGGGCGATACGAAGTATACGGAAGGCCATCCTTTTCCAAGACTGCCACTTTGACCCAACATGCTTACAGGACAGCTCCAGCGTTCTGTGTATCCCGCACAACTTACAGCCAGGACGAAGTCTTTTCGCAGCCATTTTGCACAGCAGAGAGTAGCTTGTGTGCAGCGTGTCCCTCCGTTTTCTTTCCAGTCTATCATGAACGCCTCTCCTTGCACACTTTTCGTTGTCAGACGAGGAAAACCCATACATGTTCATGATCACATCTTTAGCGGTCATGGTGTCTTTCTTCCCTCCTGTGGTCCAGAACCTGCAGGGCAGTGGGTTAGCACACTGAAGGCCATCGTTTTCAAAGGCTGCCACTGTGACCTGATATATTTTGAGGTCAGCTCCAGCGTTCTGTGTATCCCGCACAATATTGACAGCCAGGACTCTGCCTTTATCGCCATTTTGGGCCACACGGTGTAGCTTTTATAGAAAATATCCTGCCGTTTTCTCTCCAGTCCATTGTGACTGGCTCTCGTTTCTCGCTCGTCATCGTCAGTTGAGGAAAGCCTACACCAATTCACGGTCATCTGTTGACCGGTTGTGTAGTCTCCTTTCCTCCTTTCTGTGGGCCAGAGTCTGGAAGACAGTGACAATGTTTCCTGAAGGCTTTTCTGACCAGTTAGAGCACTTCACTGCTTTGGAGGACATGGAGACACAAACGATCGCTGATTCGACACTCTAACTCTTGGAGACAACGTTTATCCTGCCCACCTCACCGATGAAGTAACTTCGAAATGGAGTGAAACTGAATTAGGTTCTGAATTGTTTGAACTGCATTTTTTTTCCATCTCTCTTTTACTTGCACAACGTGACTGCATATGTCGGACTGTGCTGTTCGTCTAATTCTGTCGTCTTCCTTCTGATCGGTAGCAAGAGACCTCCGCGTTGGCCTAAGGTCAGCCCCCAGGTCCTGCCTGTTGTCTGCATCGTCATGGTGAACAGAGGGTCATCTG
This sequence comes from Conus canariensis, assembly GCA_033310375.1. Lineage (NCBI taxonomy): Eukaryota > Metazoa > Mollusca > Gastropoda > Neogastropoda > Conidae > Conus > Conus canariensis. The sequence goes on along the minus strand of CM065742.1, from coordinate 9,149,913 downwards.
TGTTAACACTGGACACCTCCTGCACGTGCGTCATGTGTTGCCACTGTCGCAAGTTTTAGCTTGTGTGAACTAACTTGGAAATGGGTAGAAATCCCGTGTTTTTCTTGGGAGTTTGTCTGTTGGTTTCCATGGCAAGCTGACAAAATGATGATACACGTGCAGAGCGTAAGGTCTCCTGGTGTCATTAGAGTCATTAGTTTTCCGTTTGAAACCGCTTGCTCTTTATTTTCATTATCATTTTTTTTTTGCAAGTTTTTATTCAGGATTGCTGAAGATGGAAGCAGAACCTTGGCTTTTTAATCGGTCAGTTTCGTGGCAGATGTAGAAGAAACGTACTGCATGAAATCCATGTTCTGAAATGGAAATGCACGGGAATGGTAGCACTCTCGTAGGACTTACTCAGTTCTATGATGAAATCAGGAATATGGACAACCATTACTTTTCAAGAGTCATGCTTCACAAAGGCGATCGCTGTTTCCAAGACAGTAAATAAACGAGGGGGAGGGGAGAAGTGGAGTGGGGGGGGGGGGGGGGCGGTTACAGATTTAACACAGCTGAAAACATTGTTCAGCAGGTGGTGGAGAGTGATGGATTTAAATAACTTTGACACTCGGCAAACAGGAGAGGGGGCAGTGTTGGTGAGTGGTCGGGGGGGGGGGGGGGGGAGGTTAGGAATACGTGGGCAAAGTTGTAATGGGTGCTACAGCGTTTGCTACTGAGGTGTTTTTATGATAGCGTTTTGTTGTTGCTTTCTTTTCCCTCTCCAGAAGGCTCTTTCAGATCTAAGCTCCAAAAAGATACTGTTACAAGCTATGGAACTAGAGAAAGGTCTTATTCGACCGCCAAAAAGATACTGTTACAAGCTATGAAACTGGAGAAAGGTCGTGTTCGACCGAAAGAATATAACGATTACGTAAAAAGAGAATATTTTTAACCCTCCAGAAAGCGTTGGAAAGAGTTCCGGTTCCGTCATGAGATTCTCAACCCCCTGCATTCCCGTTCATCAGCTGGCCTCAGGCATGGATATTAACGACGAACAAGTCGCCCTATCCTTTTTTTACCGGCAGCAGAGCGATGTATCAACCAGCTATTTAAGAGACTTGTTCGAGAAGCGCAAGAAAACTTGAATCTACAGACCGATGATGAGAACGACAGTGTCGTTTGTTACTATAGCACCAATGATGAGTGTACGTCTCCTAGCAAAAAGAGAAAAAAGCTGGAATTGCGCGTCATAGTCTGTAGCGCGTTTCCTTTGCGTCTTTGGAAACCGTCAAAGGCTTTGTAAACTATCTGGAATTGTTAGTTATAAAGACCCCTTTTGGAGCTCTTTCGACCTTTTTAAAGAAATATTTGATCTAGCGATTTATTCGCCCGGTCACAGTGTTCGGTGTTGCGGGTCTTACAAAATCGATCCAGAGAGCTGGTTTTCTGAGAGCTACGATGAGGATAACGACGATGACAACTACTTTTCTTCTTCTTCCGCTCTTAAAAATGCTTTGATACTTTTATGGACGCGGGAGCTGACGCCGCGAGAAACCAAAGCTCTTTTCATGCCCGAGTATCACTTGGCGCATGTTGCGGCCCATAAAGCGGAAACTGTACAGATGGTCTTTTCCATCGGGGCGGTCGAACCTTATCACTTTCATCCCAAAAAGGTTGTACGGGAGATAGTTTCTAATCTTTCTGGTCACTTACTCAAGAAGCAAAAGAGCTCTTACAGCGCCAACTGGTTACAAAGGAGCTCCAAAAGATTTACTATCGGAAAGGGAAGTTTTTAAAATAGCTAGCTGACAATGATGACGAATCAGAATTATACAGATGGGGAAACAAAACCAGTATATTGGTGCCCTCTCAAAGACCATAAACAGCCAAAGAAAAATCCTTGCATGATACACGTTACACGGACTTTTAATGAGGAAGGACATCATCATTACATCAGTCTATTGTTTTGGAAGCGACTGTGTTCAATAAAAAAGCGAAGTAGTCGCAAGTTGCTTCTTGTGATTTGATCAAAAGGTTCTTGCGCTCCTTTCTTTTGGTTCACTATAGAATCGGTCGATCTTTTGCTTCTTGTTTGGCACTACCGGTGGTTCTTCTTCTAGATGCATGAAAGTTTTTTTTTTTTTTTTAAATGACTTGTGAGTTGATTTTAACGTGGTGACAGCCCTGATGTGGCCCTTTGCGGTCGGCTGGGCTATAAGCAACATTATCTTATCTTATCTTTTTTTTTCTTCTACATCTATATCATCGTAGATTTTCCACTTCCTCTTTGACACCGCTGCTGGTTTAGAACCGGCCATCGTTTGGGCTTTGATTTTATCCAAGAGCCAGTCTATGCAGGAATTTTTGAACGAATCCACGAAACAGAACTCGTAGTTTATTATATCTTCGGCTCCCTTAGGAAGGATATGCGCGGCCTTCAAGGGATGTTTAAGCAGATTTCAGTGAACTGCAAATTCTTCTTTGCTTTCAAAGAGCTTGGCTTCTGCCTGCCGTGTCGGAAACGCTTGCGCTCGAGTGAAAACCCTCTCTCTTTATCACGTCGTCTGGGGCCTCAAAGAAGATGTAGAGAGTGGATACTCCCATTTCAGCAAATTTTTCTAGCTGGCTTCTCCATTCCCTATTCATGCAAAAATATAGATGATATAATTTCATCAATTCTTCTAATGGTTTGCTTTCTTCCTCGGAGATCTCCTTTGCGATTTGTTTTTTTAAACAGAGTATCTGCAAGTGCATAAAAATGAGGACGTCTATTAATCCCCTGTCTTCGATAACCAGCTGAAGAGAAGACTGGTCGCTGTCAAAGAACTCCATCGTTTTGCAATGGTTCATTAAACGTTGGCCTACAAAAATCATTTCCCAGGTAGACGAGCTTAGATTTCTGCTGCAAAAGAGTTGCATGGGCAGTCCGTACTGCTTGTCTGTGAGTTCGCAAAGGTACAACACCTCGGTGTTTTCCAAAGGTGATTTATCGAGGAGCTCTTTGAGTTTTCTTTGAGCGGTAGTTTTTCTTGCTCCAATCATACCTCCAAACTGCACGAGAAATTTATTAGACATTGTAGAGCAATGAGAAAAGCAGGCAGCAACGCCTCTCCGTATATATAGACATTTTCTTCTTAGACATTTCTTTCCCTACATTATTCTCCTTTCCCCCCGTTTTCTTCCCCCCTCCCCCCCTCCAAAATAATCTATTTGAAGGACAGAGCGAGCCTTCCTTTCCCGTTTTTTGGTTTTTATTTCATTTCCTCCCTTTCACCACAGCGGGGTAAGGTTTTGCTTTTAATCCTTTTTTAACATATATACATGGTAGACTGAAACGTGGTGACAGTCCTGAGATAACCTTTGCTGTTGAGGGGACTATAATTTTAATCTTAATCTTAAATCTTAAACACGGTGGGGTGTGGGGGGGGGGGAGGTGTGGGGAGCGACATAAGCATTTTGGGGCAGAACACACGCTTTGCAAGACGTGCGTTACACCCAACAGCAAGAGGAGGACAAAGGAGGCGAGGGGGCATAAACGGGAAAAGCGAAGACCAAAAGGAGTTGTCTTGGCGGGGTCATCCCGATAGATCCCCGCACCGATAGATCCCCGCACCGAACCGATAGATCCCCGCACCGATAGATCCCCGCATCGGTAGATCCCCGCATCGGTAGGGTTAGGGTTAGGGATCTATTGGTGTCGGGAGCTATCGAGGTGCACCCGCAAGTGGGAGTTTTTCGTCTGAGTGTAAAAGCAAGTGGTCTTTAAAGTTTTTTAACATCAAACCTTCCCACAGATAACGTTCCCACAAAATGCCCACACGTCAAAGCCATTACTGACTACAATACGGCTGCTTACATCACTTATTATAAACATCCGGTGGTGTTGGTTGCAACGATTCCTCAGTAAACCTTCCTTCTTAGTGAGGAATTACTCAGTATTAGAAAACGTACTGAATAAATAAATGAGTGTAAATAGAAAAAAAATTGTTAGTAGTAAATATGTGTAGTTGGCAAGATGGCAAACCCTCGCTCTTCCTCTCCACTCCTCTTGGTTCTCTCCTTTTCTTCCCACTATATTTACTTTAAAATCTCCCACTATTTCCCATGAGCCAAGACACCATTCATTTAACGCAACCAATCTATTTTTTTGCCAAAAAAAGGCTGTCAGGTCACGTGGAAGGTTGGGGGAAGGGAAATACTGTAACAGTCACAGGACAGTCAGAGGGGGAAGGGAAATACTATAACAGTCACAAGACAGTCAGAGGGGAAAGAAATACTATCACACAGCCACAAGACAGAGAGGGAAAATCAAAGGGAGGAAAGGGAAAAAAAATTAAAGTGTACCAAAATAACCGCATACAGAGTATACTACAAACAAAAGTTGTTTCTGATCGGTAACGATAGCTTGTAAATGAAAGAGGTTTCTGGTGTAAGGGAGTAAAATAAAAAGGGAGAAAAAAAATTTTTAGTGTTAAAAAAAAAAAAATAAGAGGCGGGGAGGAAGGGGGAAAAAAGGTCCATTTGTAGAGAAAGGATATCCTTTTCGTTGATGAAACTGGTTTTCATCAGACTCGTGTAACCAAACCTCGCCTCCGGCAGTACATCCTTCCACTCTGATATCATTAGCAAGTCAGGTCTCGGTCTTTTTCTGTTTGCTTCTTGATTGTATTTCAAGTGATTAAGAAAAACAGAACAACGACCAGTACTACACCAGCCACTGATCTGAGGACGATTAAAGTTTTACCAAACATGTCACCAAATAGTTTATGTATAACGCTTCAGACTCTGTTCGCAGCAAAATCGACGACGCCTTTGGCACCCTTTTTTACTTCTTTCCCGTCGAGCTCCAGACCGTCCTTACCAAATTCAAGTGCTTTGTGCAGACCTTGACCGATGGCACCACCAAACTCTCCTCCACCATGAAAGCTGGCCATCAACATTTGTTGGTACTGCATAAGTTGTTCGACTGTAATGTTTGGGATATCAGTACCTCCTTGAAGTCCGGCCTCCCCGATTGGTGACAGTTGAGCAACGTCCGCATGATGATGAGATCTTTGAGAACTCTCTCGTAACTTTCTTCCTCCACTTTTTCGAAGTGCTTCATCAAATCGTAAGCGTGCAAGTCGAAGACGTTGAAAAGGTAACGCTTCTTCAGCTGGTGCATCTTTCCAGTGCTGCTAGTGCCTTCGACAGCAATGAGGTTGGTAATAAAGTTTATCAGTTGAGACCTTAAATGAAAATTTCCCTGCAGATCGTAAACCTGCTTGGCGCCCATTCGTCGGCTGATTTCCTCGAGCGATATACTAGGAGCACCAGGCTGGTGGTTGTTGCTGAAATCTTGCAGAGGAGCCTTGGGCGGAGGTTCGTTTTCACCGAGTATTCTGTGCTTCATCTCGTGTTTTGCTTCGATACACGCATCCTTGCCCAATTGAATCGCCAGTTCGGTCCTTTTTTATATTATCGTTGATTAAATTGCTGTGGATGGAGCCAATAAGCTGATGTTGGTGGAATAAAAAACATTATTCGAGCTATCTCGAAGAAATGTCGGGCGTCCTTTTTGCAAACGCCCATGTAAGGAAGATCGAGAGCGACGGTCGAGTCCCTGTCTATCTGACCGATAAACATAACCCCGCGGGTCGTGTGAATCTCGGAACTTGACTACGGGACGCGTAAAACACACGTAAGGGGCAACAGTCAAGTTTAAAAGCATGTACACGTCTTTGTATCGTCTCGGGAATTTGGTAGAGAAACCAAACTTGCTTCCTCCCTGAAGAATATCATGTTGCAAATAAACGATATTTTCTCTCCCATTTCCAGTGGCGCTAGAGTTGGCCAGAATCTCTCTTATGCAATGACTGCTCTGGCTATCAAGGATAGCGTCCTTATTTACGAATACGCGATACGCATACCTTGGATCTAAGAAGGCGCGGTTATTGGTTTTCAGACTCTGGACTATAGAAAATTTTTCCGCGGTTGACAGGGTAGAATTTCAAACACCTTTTCCCCAGTTCCGATTACTTTAACTTGCTGACCTGAAAGTTTACTCATCGTCGCTGAAGGGAAAATACGCAATAACAACCTGTTGTTCTCGTATTCGTCTTGAGAGGATTTACACGCTCTGTGATCTGCTAGTCGGGCGTTACTGTTGTTTGACCCGGTAAAAATAACCCAACGCCTCAATTTTGAATGCCAACTGCTCTGTCCTTGTTTGTGCTTTACAGACGATGTCATGAAAGAAATGATTCAAATAATATTTTTTTCTTTTTAGTCAGAGAACCGGTCTACTAAAGGGATAGGAATTGTTACATTATCACCAACGTCCAGAGATTTTAACTCCCGTATGCTTCTTTTCAGCATCTGTTCGGCTTGAGGAACCTGGTTGTCATAGGCATCGGCCCCGATGGAGCTTGATTCGAGCAGCATGAAGATCTAACATCGAAGAAGGAGGAGGAGGAGGAGGCAGCTCCTCGCCGCCTTCGGTGGTGGTATGCTGACAGGTCCGTGGCTCCTCAGCACCAAGAACCTCTTGGTGGAGTGACGAAGTTGCTGAGGAGGAGATCGGAGAACAAAAAGGAGGAGGGGGAGGAGGAGGAATGGGAGACGGTGTGGTTGTTGAAGGCGGAAGCGCTGGGGACGATACGAACACCCGATCTTCTTCGTTGTGCGCTGCTTGACTTGTAATTGTCGATGTTGGCGGAGGTAGTCGCTTTCGCACAGAAGCTGTCTCAGAGCAGGTACTACTTGAAAAGAAAGGAATCTGCGGCGCTGCCACTGGACGATGATCTTCTTAGAGTAGCTAGCAGCTCTTCTTTGCTTTCAAGTTTTTCCAATAGGCCTACTTCACGAGGTAAACTAGAAGTTAATCCAACTCGAGCCTCGCAACCAAAAAGGGTGGAATAAGGAGTACGCTTTATACCAAAATGGTAGGAGTTCTTTTGAAACTGTACAAACTTAATGCGAAGAAATTGGGAGCTGGGACACAGGGAAGGAGGGGGGCCTAAACCATTGAGCGAGGAGTGGGGGAGAGGAGAGTGTGTGTGTGTTGTTGTTGTTGTTGTTGTTGTTGTTCCCATTGACTGTTGAATGAGAAATGCGCCCATTTTTTTTTTCCTTGCTTTTGCGGCAAAGCGTAGGGTACAGCGTCACAACCTTATTCGTCCTGCTGCAGTCAGAATTGTGGCGTTTTGTGTTTTGCAGGGTGCGTGGTGATAGAAATAGCGTGCAACTCTGTGTGTGTGTGTGTGTGTGTGTGTGTGTGTGTGTGTGTGTGTGTGTGTGTGTGTGTGTGTGAGAGAGAGAGATGATGATGATCACGATGATGATGATGATGATGCAAGGTAGCAGAGTGACTGTGTCCAAGGACACAACGGTGCCTGGGACGTGGAATCGGGATGTATTTCAAACATCACATTGCTGGAGAATGAGTGATTAAGTTTTGAATGCCATCGTCAGTGCTTTATCATCTTACTAGAGCTCTGGAAGAAAGATTTGTAACGAAGTTTCTGGTGCGTTTTTAGAAGCAGTATTTTAAGGAGATGTATGAAAGGGTTTTTTTTTGATGACTTGAGTTGATTGTAACGTGGTGACAGCCCTGATATGGCCCTTTGCGGTCGGCTGGGCTATAAGCAACATTACCTTACCTTACTAGAGCTCCATTTTTTGTACAGTTAAGGCAGTAATATGTCATATATAGTGTGGGCAGCTGATGTTGATAATGTATTGGATCAATAATAAAATTCTTTAGATATTTGTACAAAACGTAAAAGGTGTTTTGTTTTTTTAATCCTGAACATATAATTGTGGCTGGTTCAGAGAGGCCGACGCCTCTCACTACATGGCCTGGACTAGGCAAGACAGTATACGGTTTCTGGAATTGTGCATTTTATGTGTTGCCATATTACTCTGTGTTCGATGTATTTGTTTATTGTAAACGCCTTCAGCGTTTATTACATAAGAGGTACCAAGCGTACTTAACGATAATGACAGGCTGTAAAGAAAAATGACGAATCCGCCAGACGAAAAAGGAAAAAATTACAAGACGACGCGTTTCGACAACTTTGGTCTTCTTCAGGCAAGACAAAGAAGCATTCAAGACAATGGTGTTTCTGAATGATCACCACATTTTCTCTAATTGTGCGTTTTATGTGTTACCATTTCTCTCCGTTTATTTGTTGTGTTGTCTGATGTATTTGTTGATTGTAACCTCCATTGTCTTGAATGTTGTCTGCCTTCCCTGAAGAAGACCAAAGAGGTCGAAACGCGTCGTGTTTTGTCTTGTAATTTGTTCGTCTCTTATGTTTGGCGGAATAGTTTTTCTTTTTAAGTTTGTTTCAATTTTCACTTTGAAACTGATAATGACAGGGTTGATTTTGCTCCAGTGTGCCTGATCTACTGAAAAAAAAGCGATTTTTATGAACACCAGACCGGAGGAAGGCATAATTTTAAGGTCATCAAAACTTTTTTGGTCCAGTAGATTTCGAGTGACCCCGTAAAGAACCAGGGTGTCGCGTGTTGCTGGGCTGTCGGTGCATGGACAAGTCGCTGCATCTCCCTTTATGCCCCTTCTGTCCTAGCTGTCACAGTGACCTCACTTTCTACACAGAGGGCAGACAGTTTTATGGATCTGCCGTTGGAGGGATGCCTAGCGATACCCATGTGTTGTGATGTCCACTTCAGAGGGGTCTTCCACGGCCAGTGTCATGGTTACAGCCCTGGCGACTACAGTGGAGGGAGGGGGGGGGGGGGACGCACATCAGGGCCGTCCCCATGTAAACATCGGTTCTCTACACGAGTATCATGTAATCCGTCTTGCGACTCGGCGGCTGCTGTCGTCAATAGGGGGCTCCGTAGGTAGTGTCATGCTATGCTGAAGGCATTATTGAACCTCCTCGAAGTGGCTCGACAACAAGGCAGTGTTCCCTCTGGTAGGCCACCTTCTGTGGAACTGTGATGGATGTCTTGGGGTGAACTGATTGGAGCTGTGAATGCAAAAGCATGAGTGTAATGGTGTGGCTGGACACAGAAAATGAGATAACACGTGAGAGAGAGAAAGAGAGGGGGGGGGGGGAGAGAGAGAAAGAGAGAGAGAGAGAGAGAGAGAGAGAGATGGAAAATCTCCAACCATTTTCAAATTCGATTGCTAAGATCGTAGCCAAATTAATTTAGATGGTTTGTGAATTATTTGGATGAATCCAACCATTTTTTTGTTTTTACCATGATTCAATTTAAGTCGCATGACAGAAGAAAGTTGACACATACAGTTTGCATGAACGATGCGGATGAATGCACTTTTGTGCACTAGCTGTTATCAACAATAACATGTTATGGTTTTCTTCATTTGTCTTTGCTTCTGATTCAGTGCCATGAACAGGTGCGTGTGAGTGTGCTGTTTGCCGCGATCAGCAAGCAAAACAAGATTCTGTCTGTGAGTGTGCTGTTTGCCGCGATCAGCAAGCAAAACAAGATTCTGTCTGTGAGTGTGCTGTTTGCCGCGATCGGCAAGCAAACCAAGATTCTGTCTGTGAGTGTGCTGTTTGCCGCGATCGGCAAGCAAACCAAGATTCTGTCTGTGAGTGTGCTGTTTGCCGCGATCGGCAAGCAAACCAAGATTCTGTCTGTGAGTGTGCTGTTTGCCGCGATCAGCAAGCAAAACAAGATTCTGTCTGTGAGTGTGCTGTTTGCCGCGATCGGCAAGCAAACCAAGATTCTGTCTGTGAGTGTGCTGTTTGCCGCGATCAGCAAGCAAAACAAGATTCTGTGAGTGTCGCGCCGTTTGATGGACCCGTGCATCGCTTGCATTCTTCCACACAGAACCCGCTTTGGTTTACATCTTTACTGAAAAGATAAGAAACAGAGCAGCGGGTATACACGTGACATTCAGTCGTGAAATAAAAACGTGGCCGCAACCTCTGACAATGTCTTGTCAACAGCAGTTGTAGCCAGCATAAACGATCAGTCAAAAATCATGTTGAATGTAAAAAGCGAAAACACCGAATAAACTTCGTACGCCGAACTAAAACAAAACATTGTAAGCGTGTCAACTGCTGAAGCATGAAACAATACGCTTTTGTCCGTCAGTATAGAAACTCCTAAACCATAAGGCAAAAGTTTTTTCAAATCGTTCAGCAACAGTTTCTTCGAGTGCAGAAAACAATAACGGTGATAAGTAGAAATGAAACGGTCGATAGAACTCGGTCATGTGAAATGCCACGAGGTAAAGAATTATTAACAAGCGGGTAAAAGGCGTCCCCAGTTTTACAGTTAGCTTAACCAAACAGCAATTAACATGCAAATAAAAGAAGTCCCCGAGTTTTACATTTAGCTTAATCAAATAGCAATTAACATGCAAATAAAAGAAGTCCCCGAGTTTTACATTTAGCTTAACCAAACGGTAATTAACATGCAAATAAAAGAAGTCCCCGAGTTTGACATTTAGCTTAACCAAATAGCAAAGGCTGTAAGTGATTGAGTTGCAAGGACGAGCACGGACAGAGAATTGACATGAGCACGTCCAACTTCTCGTCGTGTATGGGCATAGGTCTGAAATAAGCGCGAAGCCTTCGACCACCGTTCCGACCGTTCGTCTTCCTTAAAGATGTTGTAAAGAAAGGGTGCGTGGCTACACTCCAGTGGTCTCTTCTACGAGACATGTCTGATCTGGGAGGGTCAGGCCAGTGGAAAGCATTCAAAGGATACCGGGAAAACAAAACACAAAGGTTGGTGACAGCAGTGCGGCCGTTTTCTCAAAGTCGTTCTCAAAGCCCAAGCGAATGGGTCAGAAATCCACAGGGTCTAACCAGTTGAGGCCCACAGCACGGCGCAAGTTACCAGGGCAGTTCTGTCTGCAGTCCTGGTGACAGGGCATTCAGCATGTTCCTAACATCTACGACTATGGCCAAAAACATTCTTCTTTGGGGTTTACGTGACAATGATATAAATCTTTGGTCTTGGGTGACTTTCACCAGTAATTAGTTTCTTTTCCGTCTGTACAGATCTTAACCTGCAGAAAAATGGATCAAATCGTAAAGCAGGAATCTGGATCTATGGTTCCCTGGGACCAGAAAGGCAATACGTTTCATACAAGAACAATCAAACCAATGAAAAAAAGTATGTAAATATTAGAAAAAACAGCTACCGCATATGTAAATAACAAGTACAAAAGGTATTAAGTCCACGTATCCATAGAAAAAGACCTGAAAGTACTCGTCTTCATCCAAAAGGATGAACTGAACTAAAGCAAATGCGGAATGAAAATGCAGCCTTTTATTGTCTGTACAGATTTAAGGGGGAAAAAAAACAAAAAACAAAGGTAGCAATACAGATGATATCAAAACAAACTTATACACGAAAATGGCTTCCTATTCTCCGTACCTGGAGTGACTACAACAAAAAGCGTGTGACAACAGTATCAACAGGCAGATACTTAGCATCCATGTCTAGCAGATATTCTGATACCCAGTGTCAACATGACAAAACAAATGAAGACGAACCACACAGGTATAAAAGTAACAGAAGGAATGCCTTCAAGTAGACGCCCTGTATTACGAAAGTGGGGACTGGCCAGGTCCTTGACCACAATATTACTTGGACCTGACCATGCGGGCAGTGAGTTGGGGGGGAGGGGGGGGGGGGGTCGTCCGACCAGCTCACGATTTTCCTACTGTCGGGCTGCGCACGTGCCGAAACGGATGCCAGAAACCGCACACTTCTTATATCAAGAAGCACACACTTAATGAAAATCGAGAGGCAGGTCGGTTATATCCCAGACGAACGCAGTGTAAAATGTCTGTGATCACTTCACCGTGTTGATCTTAACTTGTTAACGGGAAGGCTGATGAACCAAATGCATATGCGAAAACACACACACACACACACACACACACACACACACACACACACACACACACATACACTCTCTCTCTCTCTCTCTCTCTCTCTCTCTCTCTCATACACACACGCGCGCGCGCGCGCACGCACACACATGCACACACGCACACGCACACACGCGCACACATACACACACACACACACACACACTCGCACGCATGCACGCACGCACGCTCGTATATACGCGCGCGCGCACGCACACACACACACACACACACACACACACACACACACACACACACACACACACACACACATGTGGACAAGTGCAGGAAATGTGTGTGAATATCAACTGATCAACAAGTTTGTTTACTTTAACTGTGATTGATAAAGGTGGGTACGAATTTGACCCCCAGGTTCGAGCGTTAAACGCACTCTCTACCAGACCTCTTCCCACTTGATCAGTTCACACAGTTCAACAGACCTGTTCCCACCTGATCAGTTCAACAGACCTCGTCTCATCCGATCACTACACACTGATTACCAGACCTTTTCTCACCTGATCAAAGCACAGGTAACCAGACCTTTTCTCACCTGATCAATGCACACTGGTTACCAGACCTTGTCTCACCTGATCAATACAAACTGGTTACCAGACCTTTTCTCACCTGATCAATTTTCCCTTGTTACCAGACCTTTTCTCGCCTAATCAAAACACACAGGTAACCAGACCTTGTCTAACCTGATCAGAACACACAGGTAACCAGACCTTTTCTCACCTGATCAATTTTCCCTTGTTGCCAGACCTTTCCTCACTTTATCAATTTTCACTTGTTACTAAACCTTTTCTCACCTGATCAATACAGACTGGTTACCAGACCTTTTCTCACCTGATCAATTTTCACTTGTTACTAAACCTTTTCTCACTTGCTCAACACACACTTGTTACCAGACCATTTCTCACCTGATCAATACATTCTTGTTATCAGACCTTTTCTCACCTGATCAAAACATTCTTGTTATCAGACTTTTTCTCACCTGATCAATACATTCTTGTTATCAGACCATTTTTCACCTGATTAATAGATATATTCTTGTTATCAGACCATTTCTCACTTGATCAACGCACTCTTGTTATCAGACCTTTTCTCACCTGATCGATACACACTGATTACCAGACCTTTTCTCACTTGATGAATTTCACTTGTTACTAGACACTTTCTCACCTGATCAATACACACTGATTAGCAGACCTTTCTTGCCTGATCAGTACACACTGGTTATCAGATCTTTCTCGCCTGATCAATACACACTGGTTATCAGATCTTTCTCACCTGATCAATACACACTGGTTAGAGAATCTTCTCTGTCCTGATCAAAACACTCTGGATACAAGATTTTTTGGCCAACTACAGTGCGTCTCTAAAATTACCTGTCTCTGTGTGTGTGCGAGCAATGTGCGTGTCACTGCATGTGTGTTTGCCTACCTTCTTCTGCCTTGAGAACAGTGACCAGCTCAACCGCAGACAGAAAACAGATAGAAAAATGGGATATATATATATATATACACACACTTAATAACTTGAATAAGCTAAACAGACAAAACTTCAGAACCTCTGATCTTCTCCAACCCGTCAGCAAGAATCAAACCGCGACAACTTGCAAACTGTGTCTTTCCGTTCTTCTCGTTTACATTCTCTACCAAAATCCTCTTTCACACCACAACATCCTTTTTCTTCCCCAATGCACCCTACCCCCAACGTTTGCAAAACCAGCCTTGCATTAACAGTTTTAGTTTCAGGAGGCGTCACTGCGTGCAGACTAGTCCATGCACGCTACACCACGTCCGCTAACTCTTGAGACCACACTGCGCACGATTTAAAAGCTGATGGATAAATGGATTAATAACTAAGATGTGAAAATTTAAGAAGAGAGCCTCGTGGCTACGACTTAGCAGATGTCTGACCTTCGCATTGGCCCAACGCTAAGCTGTATTAACAGGCAACAGGGTGACTCCAAGCAGTGTGAAGACGGGGCAAGACACATCAGAGACGAAGAGGCAGCTTGCGGGAAGGCGAGACGGGGACGGGGAGCAGGGCAGAGGGCGAGGGCAAGGGGCAGGGAGTCGGGGGGGGGGGGGGGGGGCACTCCCCCAGCCCGAGACGACCAGCGCCGCCATGCGGGTGAGGCCTCACTGACTCCGGGAGCGGCCCACGCAGAAGAGGACGGTGGCCACGATGCACAGGATACAGGCCACCACCGTGAGGTAGAAGCTGTAGTCCAGGCGGCTGGACATGTCAGCGTTGGCCCCTATGAAGACCGCGAACTCCAGCAAGGCGCAGAACGCTGCAACAGACAACAAGGTCAGGGTCACGGTGACACGGCACGTGCAGAACGCTGCAACACACAAGGTCAGGGTCACGGTGACACGGCACGTGCAGAACGCTGCAACAGACAACAAGGTCAGGGTCACGGTGACACAGCGCGTGCAGAACGCTGCAACAGACAACAAGGTCAGGGTCACGGTGACACGGCACGTGCAGAACGCTGCAAAAGACAACAAGGTCAGGGTCACGGTGACACGGCATGTGCAGAACGCTGCAAAAGACAACAAGGTCAGGGTCACGGTGACACGGCATGTGCAGAACGCTGCAAAAGACAACAAGGTCAGGGTCACGGTGACACGGCACGTGCAGAACGCTGCAAAAGACAACAAGGTCAGGTCACGGTGACACGGCATGTGCAGAACGGCGCAACAGACAACAAGGTCAGGGTCACGGTGACACGGCGTGTCGTTTGTTCGTTTACAGCCCAGCACACCACAGTGAGTACACTCTCATGACACATGATATGGCAATAGCAAAGGGTAAAAAGCTATCGTGACAAAACAAGTAACAACAACAATAGCTTAACCTATCATAGCCCAGAACATTGCAAGAACAGAGAGTAAGAACCTACCATGATATAGAATATGGCAGGTCCAGAGGGGAGGAACTATCATGACGAAGAACATGGCCACAAAAGGGGGCAAGACAGGATCATGGTTAGCACCTACCATCGAACAGGACATGGCAAAAAAAAACAGAGAGTAAGAATATACAATGAAACAAACCATGGCAAGAACAGAGGATAACCACTTATGGCACAAAACATGGCAACACGGAAGGGTACAAAACTCATGGCTCGGTAAAAACGTGTGACGCAGAAGATGGAGAAAAAAAAAAAAAAAAACAGAGGAGAGAGCCTATCATGATACAGAACATGATTACAACAGTGACTTAACGTTCATCATGACAGTACATGACAACAACTGTGGGTTGACATAGTAAGAACAGTGAGTTTGAACCTATCATGACGCTGAACATAATAACAACAGTCGGTTACAAAAAACAAAACCAAAAAAACTATTATGTCGCACAACAAAACAATGGAGGGAAATAGCTACCGTGATACAGAACATAGTAACAACAGATGTGTGCGTGCACGCGTGAGTGTGTATGAGAGAGCACGCGCACGCGCGCGCGTGTGTGTGTGTGCGTGTGCGTGTGTGTGTTGTGTGTGCGCGTACGTGCGTGCGTGCGTGTGTGCGCGCGCACGCGTGTGTGTGTGTGTGTTTGATTATTTGTGGGAAACGAATGTTCAGACGATGAAACTGTTATTATACATCAATAACAGCGACAACTACAACTCGCACACACACAAACACACATACACACACACACACACACACACACACGCGCGCGCGCGCGCGCTCGCGCGCGCAACGTCCTATCTCAGTTGACGTTTGTTTAGTCATTTGTATCTGCCATTGGAGAGGCCATTATAAATCTAACTCGTTCTCTAGAAGTCATCGTGGTGTTCGACTTGAGATTCTTTCAATATTTGGTTGGTTCGTAGTGTGTCTTGGTCTTCCTGGACGTCTGAATGTGTGGCCAACTTCTCTTTTTTAATTTAAGTTGAAGAACAGCTGGTTTATTTTGGAACACTAGGACAAAGACGTTTCTTTCCTTTGAGGAAGACAGCTGGGAAATAGGTACAAAACATTTTTTCCTTTCAGGAAGACAGACTGGGGACAAGGTACATTTTTTTCCTTTCAGGAAGACAGCTGGGGACATAGGTACATTTTTTTCCTTTGAGGAAGACAGCTGGGACACAGGTACAAACATTTCTTTCCTTTGAGGAAGACAGCTGAGGACATAGGTACATTTTCTTTCCTTTGAGGAAGACAGCTGGGAACATAGGTACAAAACATTTCTTTCCTTTGAGGAAGACAGCTGGGACATAGGTACATTTTTTTCCTTTGAGGAAGAAAGCTGGGGAAATAGGTGCAAAACATTTTTTTCCTTTGAGGAAGACAGCTGGGGAAATAGGTACAAAACATTTCTTTCCTTTGAGGAAGACAGCTGGGGAAATAGGTACAAAACATTTCTTTCCTTTCAGGAAGACACTGGGACATAGGTACATTTTTTTCCTTTCAGGAAGACAACTGGGGACATAGGTACATTTTTTCCTTTGAGGAAGACAACTGGGGACATAGGTACATTTTTTTCCTTTCAGGAAGACAGCTGGGGACATAGGTACATTTTTTCCTTTGAGGAAGACAACTGGGGACATAGGTACATTTCTTTCCTTTCAGGAAGACAGATGGGGACATAGGTACATTTCTTTCCTTTCAGGAAGACAGCTGGGGACATAGGTACATTTTCTTTCCTTTGAGGAAGGCAGCTAGGGACATAGGTACAAACATTTCTTTCCTTTGAGGAAGACAGCTGGGACATAGGTACATTTTCTTTCTTTTGAGGAAAACAGCTGAAGACTTTGGTACATTTTTTCCTTTGAGGAAGACAGCTAGGGACATAGGTACATTTTCTTTCTTTTGAGGAAGACAGCTGGGGACATAGGTACATTTTCTTTCTTTTGAGGAAGACAGCTAGGGACATAGGTACATTTTTTTCTTTTGAGGAAGACAGCTGGGACATAGGTACATTTCTTTCTTGAGGAAGACAGCTGGGAATAGGTACATTTTCTTTCTTTTGAGGAAGACAGCTGGGACATAGGTACAAAACTTTTCTTTCTTAGAGGAAGACAGCTGGGGACAATAGGTACAAAACATTTCTTTCTTTAAGGAAGACAGCTGGGACAAAGGTACAAAACATTTCTTTCTGAAAGACTATCAGGAAAGACAAGCTTTTTTGCGAAACAAGGTACAAAATTTTTCCTTCGGAAAGCGATAAATGGGACAAATGATTTTTTCTAAAGACGGAATATGTATCTACGAAGCATACTATGAATACAATATGCATACACTGAAACAAACAACATGAAACCAAACAAACGAACACACAATAAAAACCACCACTAAGAAGAAGCAAGTACAAAGAAACAATAAAAACTACCAGCAGCAAGAAGCAAGTAGAGAGAGAGAACTCTGATCTCTCTGAAATTTTTAATTGTAAGGCCACCGACCTGTATACAATGGGCACACGTTTGCTGAGAATAAAATGAAAATGGGTACGAGTCATCAGCAAAAGGAAGTAACTTCTTTCCAGAAACACATAAGCAAACAATTACAAGGGGAAATAATGCAAGGAAACAAACCAAGATAAACAAAAATATTTTCACTTGCGTTTGAAGCCAATCATAACACATACTCATATATCTAGTTTCCATTCATAAGTTCATGTCTAGTTTTCAGTGCATAAAATGTATACATTGCCAAATTTCTAAGGATCATCATGTTTTCAGATTGCATCAAATAAGCTAAAAATCGCCATTTGGACAGCAATAGAATCTTGATAAATATTTTTCTCGCAAATATGAGTACTTTAAACATTCAAACAAGAAATGGAATTCGTTTTCAATTTCATTACAAAATGGACAGTTTTTTGGTTGTTCGTCATATCTGTTATTGATTCTTAAATAGCATAAACCCAGACGAAATCTCGAAAGAGCATACCGAAATTGACTAATTGTGATAACTGACAAATATTTTCCTGTGTGGAATGTAGATTTGAATGATCTGTATGTTGAAAAACGGTCGCTCTGAAAAATTTTGGCATTCCAATCTTGCCTAGAGCAATCCAAAATTCGTTGTTTTCGCTTCTTCAAGAACATTGCTTCATTTCCAACCCCTCCATTTATCCAAATCTCTGAAAAAAACAAAAATATCAAAACACCTTTTAATATGATATGACCAGTTATGATAATTGAAATGACCACGGGTAAACTCGGGAATCTTATTCAGAATCATCAAGTGGGCTTTCTTTGGAAATCTGTCACTTGTCATATTTTGGAGTTTAAAGAAGTAGAGAGAGAGAGAGAGAGAGAGAGGGAGGAGAGAAGAGAGAGAGAGAGAGAGAGAGAGAGAGAGAGAGAGAACAGAGAGAGAGACAGACAGAACAGACAGACAGACAGACAGACAGAGTCCCCGACCCCCTTTCCCACCTCACCCCGGTTCCCCCCCCCCCCCCCCCCCCTCTCCTCCTTTACCTCCAAGGCCCAGAATAATGGGAGCAGCCCGGAAGAAAAGACTTTTCCGGTCACTCATGAAGCAAATCATCAGTGCCATGCCAAAGGTCACCGCCATGGCCACAATACCCACAATGCCGAATGCCCGACACGCATACATCCAGCCTGAAAAAACAGTCACACACAATTACTTTAGATTGAAATATCGTTCACAAACTGGGCACTAAGTAAAAAATATATATATATATATATTTTTTTTTTTAACGAAAAGTGGTCAACACAGTCACCCACAATTACTGTAGATGATAAATCGTTCACAAACTGGAAGCTAAGAAGAAAAAACGCACACAATTTTTCAGCGAAAGGTTGTCAACACAGTCACATGCAATTACTTTAGATGATGAATCGTTCACAAACTGGGCGCTAAGAAGGGGGGGGGGAAAAAAAAAAAAAAAAAAACATTTTCAACAGAAAATCGTCAACTATCTTACATTAGAAAGAAAATCAAAGGCGAGCTTGAGGCAGAGGATAGGCCTCCCGAGCCTTCCGCTTTTGAACAGTCGTTAGTTGGGACTGGACCTCTCTCACAAACCTTGTCTCCGAGCTCTCAAACATGGTTAATAGCCTTGCTTTTTGTACTGCGTGCTCCACCAGGGTGGCTTTCATGGGTACCTATATTCCTCCAAGGTGGATTTCAGGGGTACCTGTACTTCTCCAGGATGGCTTCCAGGGGTACCTATACTCCTCCAGGGTGGATGTCAGGGGTACCTGTACTTCTCCAGGATGGCTTTCAGGGGTACCTATACTCCTCCAGGGTGGATTTCAGGGGTACCTATACTCCTCCAGGGTGTATTTCAGGGTACCTATACTCGTCCAGGGTGGATTTTAGGGGTACCTATACTCCTCCAGGGTGACTGTCAGGGGTACCTATATTCCTCCAGGGTGGATTTCAGGGGTACCTATACTCCACCAGGGTGGATTTCAGGGGTACCTGTACTTCTCCGGGGTGGATGTCAGGGGTACCTATATTCCTCCATGGTGGATGTCAGGAGTACCTATACTCCTCCAGGGTGGATTCCAGGGGAAGTTTCAACTCTGATCAGCGACAGTAGGGCGCGGACGTCAGTGAGACCATGTGTGACGTCATGGCACTTCCTTGTGTATTTGTTGATTTTGTTCTCCATTGATTCCACTGTGCTAGTGTTTATGTTGTATACTATTGATAGTGGTTGATTTTGTTCTCCATTGACTCCACTGTGCTAGTGTTTATATTGTATACTATTGATAGTGGTTGATTTTGTTCTCCATTGATTCCACTGTGCTAGTGTTTATGTTGTATACTATTGATAGTGGTTGATTTTGTTCTCCATTGATTCCACTGTGCTAGTGTTTAGTTGTATACTATTGATAGTGGTTGCAGGAGCTTCGGAACCATCATGAACTGCAGATACCAGTCCGTGTGTATGCCAGGGAGGCCACACTGGTCTCTTATCGCCATGTGTTTTGCTGCCAAAGGCTTTCTTTCCTCCCATCCATTTGTGTCTTTCAAGATTTCCCCATGCCGCCTTCCACGGCTCTTGACTGGTTCTGGTACCGTTAGCATGGCTGGGCAGGCTTCAAAGAACGAAACTGTTTCACGTGCTTTTCCTTTCCGCGGGAACAGGCTACAAAATGTATCTCTTTTGAAATCTATCCTTGATGAGGTAACTAACTTGTCTAACTGCTTCAGTATATTGTGAGGTTTCTCTTCGTCAGTGTGAAGGAACTTGTGTCACTTATGAAGGTTTTTAGAGAAGGCATTTTATATCCATTTCCGATGCAGCTGAGTCTGCTCAGCTCATGACCGCTTTCAAGGTAATCCCCATTACCACCACACTGGAGAAATCGCACAGTCCACTTTCGCGCCAACTTCCAGGTCGATCCAGTCTTGTGTATTCCTTTGTCAAGAAACTTCTTGTGAAGCTATGGAAACACTTCTCCAACATCTCTCGGATGCTTTCTGGTGAATTAAACATCTCAAGGGCCAGTTGAATGATCTTGTGTGGAACTGATCCATATGCATTCGCTCGATCGAGCCACTTTCCCGTCGAAGTCCATTTTCTCTGTCTGAACTCTTTGGATACCTTCACAGATCTTAGTGGCGTGTTCTACGCAGCCAGACATTCCCGAGGTACCTCCTTTCATCCATTGGTAGCTGACATCCACCCCCAACCCCCACCCCCACCCCCCAACACCCCGCTTGCTGATCATAACAATTCGTGTAGCCACTCAAGAACATCGAGACATATACACAGCAGATACGGTATTCTGTGAGGTCCAGGTGAAGATTCGGCTCGGACTTTCTTCATTAGTTTCTCTACCTCTTCCAGTGTTAGAGGCTGTCAGCTGGCTCTGAAGCTGGCTGCCTGCCTTGCCTACCTCTTCCAGTGTTAGAGGCGTGCATGCTGCTCTGAAAGCGGGCTGCCTGCCTTGCCTACCTCTTCCAGTGTTAGAGCGTGTCAATGCTGGCTCGAAGCTGGCTGCCTGCCTTGCCTACCTCTTCCAGTGTTAGAGGCGTGTCATGCTGGCTCTGAAAGCTGGCTGCCTGCCTTGCCTCTCTCCACTTTGCCACAATGCCGACAACAAAAAGTGCTTCCAGGATTTACCGAAATTATTGGTATCTAGGCCCAGGGTTCATCATCATTATGTGAAAGAGAGAGAGAGAGACAGACAGACAGACAGAGAGAGACACAGACAGACAGACAGACAGACAGAACAGAGACAGACAGAAAGGCAGGCAGGCAGGCTGAGAGAGAGAGAGAGAGAGAGAGAGAGAGAGAGAGAGAGAGAGAGACAGACAGACAGACAGACAGACAGACAGACAGATAGATAGACAGACAGACAGACAGACAGACAGACACAGACAGACAGAGACAGACAGACAGACAGACAGACTTTACCCGGGGGGTTCGGATATGCCAAGCACTCGTCACCACCACACGCCTGCCACAAGCCATAGGCGGTGTCCGTCCTGTGCGACAACAGCACATCCACCGAGTTAACCCAGCTGTCACATTGCAGTCCTTTCTGTGTGTCGCTTTACCGGGTTAACCCAGCTGTCACATTGCAGTCCTTTCTGTGTGTCGCTTTACCGGGTTAACCCAGCTGTCTCACTGCAGTCATTTCTGTGTGTCGCTTTACCGGGTTAACCCAGCTGTCACATTGCAGTCCTTTCTGTGTGTCGCTTTACCGGGTTAACCCAGCTGTCACATTGCAGTCCTTTCTGTGTGTCGCTTTACCGGGTTAACCCAGCTGTCACATCGCAGTCCTTTCTGTGTGTCGCTTTACCGGTTAACCCAGCTGTCACATTGCAGTCCTTTCTGTGTGTCGCTTTACCGGGTTAACCCAGCTGTCACATTGCAGTCCTTTCTGTGTGTCGCTTTACCGGGTTAACCCAGCTGTCACATTGCAGTCCTTTCTGTGTGTCGCTTTACCGGGTTAACCCAGCTGTCACATTGCAGTCCTTTCTGTGTGTCGCTTTACCGGGTTAACCCAGCTGTCACATTACAGTCCTTTCTGTGTGTCGCTTTACCGGGTTAACCCAGCTGTCACATTGCAGTCCTTTCTGTGTGTCGCTTTACCGGATTAACCCAGCTGTCTCATTGCAGTCCTTTCTGTGTGTCGCTTTACCGGATTAATCCAGCTGTCTCACTGCAGTCCTTTCTGTGTGTCGCTTTACCGGATTAATCCAGCTGTCTCACTGCAGTCCTTTCTGTGTGTCGTTTACCGGATTAATCCAGCTGTCTCACTGCAGTCCTTTCTGTGTGTCGCTTTACCGGATTAATCCAGCTGTCTCACTGCAGTCCTTTCTGTGTGTCGTTTACCGGATTAATCCAGCTGTCTCACTGCAGTCCTTTCTGTGTGTCGCTTTACCGGGTTAACCCAGCTGTCACATTGCAGTCCTTTCTGTGTGTCGCTTTACCGGATCAACCCAGCTGCCTCATTGCAGTTTCTGTGTGTCGCTTTAACCGGATTAACCCAGCTGCCTCATTGCAGTTTCTGTGTGTCGCTTTACCGGATCAACCCAGCTGCCTCATTGCAGTTTCTGTGTGTCGCTTTACCGGATTAACCCAGCTGCCTCATTGCAGTTTCTGTGTGTCGCTTTACCGGATTAACCCAGCTGTCATATTGCAGTCCTTTCTGTGTGTCACTTTACCGGATCAACCCAGCTGTCACATTGCAGTCCTTTCTGTGTGTCGTTTTACCGGATTACCCCAGCTGTCACATTGCAGTCCTTTCTGTGTGTCACTTTACCGGATAACCCAGCTGTCTCATTGGAATCCTTTCTGTGTGTCGCTTTTTTCATGAATTTTGCCAGTAGACAAAAATAATCTCTTTGTCATGCTAAAATGCTTCATTTGTACTATGAGGATGAGAGAGAGAGAGAGAGAGAGAGAGAGAGAGAGAATGAAGAGAGAGAGAGAGAGAGGGTGGTGGTAGGGTTGGTAGAGCCATGCAACGTATATTTATGGACGGAAAGTGTTGGCATTACCCTAAAAACACAAGAAAGACAAAAACAAAACATAACCTGTATCATTCTTATACATGATTTTTTTTTCAATGTATTAAAGGTTCTGTTTTTCGTTGTAAACATGTTGTATCAACATATTTACAATAGTCAACGAGAACGTTCACTTCAACTTTCAATTCGAATGCCACATGCATAAGTCAATAACTGCCAGTTACGAGGCTGGTGCGTATTGTTGGTTATAAGGGGAAAACATTAAGAAATTAAAAAAAAAAAAATACAGACAAGGAAAAAAAAAATCACTAATGACATACCTCCAACCCGTCTCCACCCCCCACCAACACCACTCTCAGATCGCCCCCGTCCCCTCCCCCCGCTCTCTATCACCCCCCCCCCATCCCCTTTCATCACTCCTAGCACCCAGCTAACTCCCTTCCTCCTCCTCCTTCCCCTCCCCCCCCCCCCCCCCCCCCCCAAGAAAAAAAATGTCATTTTTTATCTCCTCAATACGTCAGTATCACTTCTAGAAATGCGTTGACCAGAGCATTAGGTTCCAGACCAAGGCACGCAGTGACATGTGTGTAGGAGTCCACTAAGCAGAAAGCTGCTCTCTGGCTGGAGGAACAAGCGCAGCAGCATTAAATGTTTCTCTCCTCTGCAGCGTGCTGAAGGTTGGCCGGTACAAGTTGGAAAGACAAAATTACCCATAAAGAGGTGCTGAAAAGACGAGGTGTGCAAAGAGAACTCATGCTTTTAATTCAGATCAACAACGCTGGCATATTTTGGACGTATCATGAGGCACAAATCACTTCCAAAGAACATCTAAACTGGAACCGTAGAGGGCAAGAGAGCAAGAGGACTGTCGGAGAAGACTTTGGACAGATGATATCAAAGAATGGACAGGGAGGAATCTGGCAGACTGCCTACGTATGACGCCAGATCGGAAAGCTCGGAGAGTCAGGACACGCCGACCTCTGGACCACAGGGATGGCACCTAGGCAAGGCAGGGCAAGGCAGGGTAAGGCAGGGTAAGGCAGGGCAGGGCAGGGCAGGGCAAGGCAGGGCAAGGCAGGGCAAGGCAGGGCAGGGTAAGGCAGGGTAGGGTAAGGCAGGGCAGGGCAGGGCAGGGCAAGGCAGGGTAAGGCAGGGCAGGCAGGGCAAGGCAGGGCAAGGCAGGGCAGGGTAAGGCAGGGCAAGGCAAGGCAGGGCAGGGTAAGGCAGGGCAGGGCAGGGCAAGGCAAGGCAAGGCAGGGCAGGGTAAGGCAGGGCAGGGCAGGTAAGGCAGGGCAGGGCAGGGCAAGGCAGGGCAGGGTAAGGCAGGGAAAGGTAGGGTAAGGCAGGGCAGGGTAAGGCAGGGCAAGGCAAGGCAGGGTAAGGCAGGACAAGGCAGGGTAAGGCAGGGCAGGGTAAGGCAGGGCAGGCAGGGCAGGGCAGGGTAAGGCAGGCGGGTAAGGCAGGGCAAGGCAGGGTAAGGCAGGCAAGGCAGGGTAAGGCAAGGCAGGGTAAGGCAGGGCAAGGCAAGGCAGGGAAGGTAGGGTAAGGCAGGGCAGGGTAAGGCAGGGCAAGGCAAGGCAGGACAAGGCAGGGTAAGGCAGGGGAAGGCAAGGCAGGCAAGGTAAGGCAGGGCAAGGCAAGGCAAGGCAGGGCAGGGCAGGGTAAGGCAGGGCAAGGCAAGGCAGGGCAAGGTAGGGTAAGGTAAGGCAGGGCAAGGCAAGGCAGGGCAGGGCAAGGTAAGGCAGGGCAAGGCAAAGCAAGGCAAGGCAGGGCAAGGTAAGGCAGGGTAAGGCAGGGCAGGGCGAGGCAAGGCAAGGTAAGGAAGGGTAAGGCAGGGCAGGCAGGGCAGGGCAGGGCAAGGTAAGGCAGGGCAAGGTAGGGCAAGGCAAAGCAAGGCAGGGCAGGGCAAGGTAAGGCAGGGCAAGGTAGGGTAAGGTAAGGCAGGGCAAGGCAAGGCAGGGCAGGGCAAGGTAAGGCAGGGCAGGGCGAGGCAAGGCAAGGTAAGGAAGGGTAAGGCAGGGCAAGGCAGGGTAAGGCAGGGCAAGGCAGGGCAAGGCAGGGTAAGGCAGGGCAAGGCAGGGTAAGGCAGGGCAAGGCAAGGCAAGGTAAGGAAGGGTAAGGCAGGGCAAGGCAGGGTAAGGCAGGGCAGGGCAGTGTAAGGCAAGGCAGGACAGGGTAAGGCAGGGTTAGGCAGGGTAAGGCAGGGCAGGGCAAGGCAAGGCAAGGTAAGGCAGGGTAAAGCAGGGCAGGGCAAGGTAAGGCAGGGCAAGGCAGTGTAATGCATGGCAAGGCAGGGCAGGGGAAGGCAGGGCAGGGGAAGGCAGGGCAAGGCAGGGCATGGCAAGGCAGGGCAGGGCAGGGCAGAGGCAAGGCAAGGCAAGGCAGGATAAGGCAAGGCAGGGCAAGGCAAGCAGGGCAGGCAAGGCAGGGCAAGGCAGGGAAAGGCAGGGCAAGGCAGGGCAGGCAGGGCAGGGCAGGGCAGGGCAGGCAGGCAAGGCAAGGCAGAAGGCAAGGGCAAGGCAGGGCAAGGCAAGGCAGGGCAAGGCAGGGCAAGGGCAGGGCAGGGCAAGGCAGGGCAAGGCAGGGCAAGGCAGGGCAAGGCAAGGCAGGACAAGGCAGGATAAGGCAGGGCAAGGCAAGGCAGAGTAAGGCAAGGCAAGGCAAGGCAGAGTAAGGCAGGGCAAGGCAGGGCAAGGCAAGGCAAGGCAGGGCAGGGCAGGGCAGGGCAAGGCAAGGCAAGGCAAGGCAAGGCAAGGCAGCGAGGCAAGGCAAGGCAGGGCAAGGCCAAGGCAAGGCAAGGCAAGGCAAGGCAAGGCAAGGCAGGGCAAGGCAAGGCAAGGCAAATATGCTAAGCGCGTGGTGGCCTCGTTTTCAAATTTGTCGAAAATCGCAATTAACTGTGGTTACTTTGCATTATACAAGGCGTTATGTATAGAATATTTGCTGACTTTTCATTATTTGGTTTCATTTTCTTCCCCCGGAAGGTGTATGTGCAAAACTGTCTATTGGGCCAGTACTGTGACAGAATATTTGCAGATTTAGTACGAGGAGGGGGAGGGTGGGGGGGGGGGGGGGTGATACGGATAGATTTGTGTTAACTTCATTAGTCAAAAGTTTGTTCGGTTGAAAGATTGTTTTCTTCTGTGGATCTAGATGAAAATGATCAGTTGGCGTGCAAAAATTTTGTAGGAAATTTTCATTCCTCTCTCTTGCTTTAGGAAAAAATTTCGTTCCTCTGTCTTGACTTAGCAAAATGTTGATTCATCTGTCTTGACTTGCAGACCAGTTTCATCTATGACGAAGCTAAAAGAGCACTTTCTCCCAGATGAGAAAAACATTTTATTTTTAAAAATTTAGAAAGAGAGGGTGTTAGTTACCGCCAATGACATTGACAAACAAAGCACATGACAAGACACGATGCATTTCAACCTCTTGGGTCTTCTTCAGGCGAAAAAAATAAATCACATTTAACATTTAAGACAGTACAAACAAAGAACGAAAATGACTCATCTGTTGTTGTCCATGTGGTGGGGAGAATAGCCGCTAGGCGGAAATGACAAGGGGGATTATGGGAGAGGAAAAGGAGGGGGGGGGGTTGTGGGGGGAGGGGGGGGTTGTGTGATACGATAGTTTTGTGTGTCTAGTTTAGTGGGGTGGTGTGACATCTTTGTGACAGTTGTGGTAATGGTGGATTGATAATAATGGTAAGGGGGGGGGGGGGGGGGGAAGGCAAACTGGAGAAAAAAATTATATATAGAAGGGGTAAACAAGTGAACAGAAGAAACTGTTTAAAAAAAAAAAAAAAAAGAAGAAAAGAAGAAGAAGAAAAGAAGAAGAAGAAGAAGAAGAAAAGTTTAGGTGAATAAAATAAATGATTTCGCTGGGTGGTGAAAGAGGTGGTGGTAGTTATGCGTGGGTAGTTGTGAAAGGTGCTTGGGTAATGTTGATAAGGGAGGGAAGGGGATGGAAGATAAATGGGTGATAAGGTATGATTGGGAGGGGGGGGGGAGGGGGGGGGTTGAGGAAAAAAAAAAAGGAAGGAGGAGGGTAGTGTGTGTGTGGGGGGGGGAGGGGGGCAAGATTCTTCTCTGTTCCCTTAGGCAGGAATGGTGGAGGTACTGGCAAGGGCTTCTGTATGGTGAAGGCCCTCCAGTGGTCAATAAGGTTTTGCATTCATCAGTGTGTTGGCAGGCCAGGATTCTTCTTGTGGTGTTGTTGGGACTGTTCCACCATCATTGGGGCTGCATGGATAAAGGGAACGGAGAAGAATCTCTTCCTACACTACCGTTGATCTCATATGATCATCACCCATCAGTGACTGATTAATGATAATAATTTTTACCCTTCTTTTGTGTGTGTGTGTGTGTGTGTGTGTGTGTGTGTGTGTGTGTGTGTGTGTGTGTGTGTGTGTGAATGAGTGTATGTGTGTATGAATATGTGTGTGAAAACTTTCCACAGTTAGTCTCATTATGATCACATGACCTTAACTCACCCAGAACATTGTTTACATGTGGTCCCCCCCCCCCCCTTTGTTGTGTGTGTGTGTGTGTGTGTGTGTGTGTGTGTGTGTGTGTGTGTGTGTGCAACACAAGATACCCTGCTTTTCATTGATCACTGCTATCTTCTCTCAACAAACAGCAGCATATTGATGCCAACACATTATTTCACCTGTTACAATCATCCCACAGCATTGTTTACTTTTTTAAACAACACTATTAATATGAACTCCCAACCTCCCACCCCCACCCCCACCCCCACCCCATAGTGGATGAAGAGATATGAGCTCTCCTTCTCTTGCCCCCCTTCCCCCCCCCCCCCCACACACCACATTACCCTCCTCCTTCCTTTTTTTTTTTTCCTCAACCCCCCCTCCCCCCCCCCTCCCAATCATACCTTATCACCCATTTATCTTCCATCCCCTTCCCTCCCTTATTAACATTACCCAAGCACCTTTCACAACTACCCACGCATAACTACCACCACCTCTTTCACCACCCAACGAAATTATTTATTTTATTCACCTAAACTTTCTTCTTCTTCTTTTTTTTTTTAAAACAGTTTCTTCTGTACATGTACTTATTTACCCCTTCTATATATATTTTTTTTTTCCAGTTTGCCTCCCCCCCCCCCCCCCCCCCTTACCATTATTATCAATCCACCATTACCACAACTGTCACAAAGATATCACACCACCCCACTAAACTAGACACACAACCCTATCGTATCACACAACCCCCCCCTCCCCCCACAACCCCCCCCCCCCCCCTTTTCCTCTCCCATAATCCCCCTTGTCATTTCCGCCTAGCGGCTTTTTCTCCCCACCACATGGACAACAACAGATGAGTCATTTTCGTTCTTTGTTTGTACTGTCTTAAATGTTAAATGTGATTTATTTTTTTCGCCTGAAGAAGACCCAAGAGGTTGAAATGCATCGTGTCTTGTCATGTGCTTTGTTTGTCAATGTCATTGGCGGTAACTAACACCCTCTCTTTCTAAATTTTGCTTCGTTCGCCGCCGTCAGTCACTCCATTTTGAAATTTTATTTTTAATAATGTGATTTTTCATCTTATTGCGTTGAGTTTTGCTTGCCTGCATACCTCTAATTCCCATTTCCTCACTTTAGACCAATCCGTACACGAATTTGTTGATATGCCAATTGTTGCCAAACAGTCTCATCCCCAAGTTATACATTTAGCCATAACGTAAACGAAAAAAAAAAAAAAAACCGCATAGTACTCCCTGTTGTGTTCCACATTTTTTACACGTATGACGTGTCAACTTTGATTTGAAATTAAATCCAGCTGTTTCTCATTACTGTCATAACTGTAGGCTTTCCCTTAACTGTGGTCGGCTTAGCATTGAAATAACCATTTGACGTCATATAAGAAAGAGGGGTCTTCGCATATCGTCACTAATTTTTCGCTTTGTCCAAAACGTCCCACAGTCCGGTTTACTGGTTTTCTTCGGGCAGAATAAACGACACTGAAAACAAAAGACATGTAAACAAAAACTCACGGGGATGGGTATTCTTAAGGTGACTAAAATTGTGAAATGGAACTGAATGGAAAAGGGAAGAGGGTTGGAAATGAACGAAATATGTTAGTATTACGACAACAGCAACAGCAACAACAACAAACAACAACAACAAAAGAAGAAGGAGAAAAAAAAAAAAAAAAATCCAGGGAACATTTTGAAAAAAAAAATAAACATATGTAAAAAAATGTAAACGTTAATGTTGAAAAATTAAAGATGAAAAAAGTACATTTCTTAATTAAAAAAACACAAAAGAAATACTAACACATCAGAATAAAATACAAATAACGATAACAATAAATACTCTGGGCAGAATGAAAGACTATATAAGTGAATGAATATGCGACCATCAGCGGTTCAAATGACATAATACTGACATAACACATAGTACACAGTTTGTAAAAAGCTAAAAGTAAATGTAGAAAAAAATGGAATAAAGCAATGTAAAAAGACGTGTGAAAAGAAATATTAAAAGTTGTCAATGACATGACATTTTCTATTTTTAAAAAGGGGGTGGGATGGGGGATCGGCACGGGAGACGGACATGGGTGTGTTTAAACAATTATATCAATAAATAAAAAAATAGATGATTTATAAATAATAAACAAATAATTCAAACATGTTTCTTCAGTCAAGACCACATGAACCAATACCAAACCCTGCTCTCATGGTGACCTCAGTTTCATTGTCCTTTCCACCTCTACGGCCTCGGTTCGATTCCGTCGGGGTCACCAGTATCGGCAAGTTCATGGGGTTGTCGTTGGACGGACGTGGTGGCGCCCTCCGGAGGGAGAGCTCACTCACGCCAACTCCGCGACTAAACCATTATTGTCGTCAGTAGGGGACTTAGCAGGTGGTGTCCTCCGTATGTTGGATCAGAACAGGCGCCACTGAACACCACGAAGTGACATGGCAGCAGTGCAGTGTCTCCTCTGGTGGGTTGCCTCTTGACGGCCTGACAATAAGTGCTTCCTATGGAGCCAGCGCCGGGGCCGCGGCGGGCCGAACCGGGCTATGGCTATGGACGGGGGATTAGAATGAGCGTCATGGCACAAAAGATCGCAGAGCAAACGAAAAGAAAAGAAAGAAAGAAAAAAAAAAAAAGAAAAAAAAAAAGAAAAAGAGAAAAAGGTCTTCGTGAATCAGTACCAGACCATAGCTAAAAACATCTCTCTGGAAAGAAAGAGGGTCAATAATGAAGTTTTCAATCCATCACCTTTTCCTCTAAACCATAGGGCGGTCCTTTGAAACGTAATACACCATACAGAATTTCCCTTACCAACCGAAACAGTGCTCTGTACACTTCCTCCACAGCGTCACTGATCCACTGGTGTTGATATAACCAGGAAAAAAAAGACCCATGACAACTTTATCAAAGTCTGTGAAGGGAGAAACAGTGCGTTGTTTCTCAAGTCCTGTTTCTCGCCGTGTAACTTAGAAAAAAACATTGACATGAAGACAGCTTTGTGTTTTTCCTATGGTTATTTCAGATTCACGCCATATTCTCAGCAACATGCTATTTTGATCTGCGAAAATGTTCGTTACAATAGTGACATACAGTTCAGTAACGAACTTCTCTTCAGCTGGGTGTTCAGTTTAAGTGAACTTATAGAGACAAAAAAAAACAAAAAAAAAACAAATAAACAAACAAAAAAACCATTGTTTCTGTATCAGGACATCTGAAATGAGGCAGAGACCAGTACCAAAGATAACGGGGATGTCTTCTTGTTTGTTCTGTGTGCTCTGTGTTGTCCTATTTCTGCTGTTTGTTCTGTGCGCATCTGTGTTGTCTTTCTGCTGTTTGTTCTGTGTGCTCTGTGCTGTCATTTCTGCTGTTTGTTCTGTTGTGCTCTGTGTTGTTCATTTCTGCTGTTTGTTTCTGTGTGCTTCTGCTTTTGCTGTGTCCCTATTTCTGCTGTTTGTTCTGTGTGCTCTGTGTTGTCATTTCTGCTAGGTGAGTTGGTGTCGTAAGAGGCATTCGCTTGGAGTTGTGGGCGTGTAATTGTTTCATTATGGGAGCAAGAGATACCCTACCTGTTTGTTATTAATTGTTTTTGATACAGTACCATGTGTGCAGTGCTGTGTCATTCATTGAACTGACATTCCTGTTGCACGACAGAGAAAGCTGGATGGTGGCAACGCGCACGTATCAGTCCATAAATCGTTTCTGAGCTGTTGTTTCACGTACAAAACCGTACATCTGCATGAACATAATTCTAACACCACTATTAAAAAAATCTGACAAAAAAAGGGTTTTACTTACATA
>CM065742.1:9103837-9113837 GCA_033310375.1 Conus canariensis | reverse complement strand
TACTTCTGTTTTTGTAGAGATTGCTTGTGTGCTTGCCTTCTTTACTTATTCTGTTGTGGCTTACTTTAGACCATGGGTACCATTGCCGCGTGAGGCTTATGGATGGCGTTTTATTTCATTTTATTCACGCTCTGCGGCGTGACTGCTCACGATTTCTCTTCACTCCATTGTTCTCCATTCGGCCCTTACTTGTTCTAACGCGTCCTCCCTGATAGTAACGCGTTCCCCCCCTCTCTTTATTCTCTTCCCACTTCGATTCCCATCCATCTCGGCGCTTGACAAATTCCAGGACCTCGACAGCAAGAATCAAGTCTGATGATATGCATTACAGATATGTCATGGACTTCAGTGTCATGGAGCAGGCCTGAACAATAAGCATTATCACTATGACTTGATAATAATGATGGTGATGTTGATGATGATAATAGTAATAATAATAATATTTTCTTCTTCTTCATCTTCTTCTTTTTACTATTATTATCATTATCATCATCATTATTATTATTATCATAGTAATACTAATGACGACAATGACGACGACGATGATGATGACGATGATGGTGATGATGATGATGGTGATGATGATGATGACGGTGATGACGATGACGATGGTGATGATGATGATGATGATGATGATGATGATGATGATGATGATGACGACGACGATGATGCTAGCAGTAACAACAGCATCAACGGTGATGTTAACCTTCTCCCTCATATTAAAAACAAACACATAACAATCTAGGAATCTTAGTTCACCGATAAACAATCCCACTGTGATCCACAACCTTCTGGAAGTCTGCCTTCAATTTTTATTTTTCACGGCACTGATTCACATTGTCTTCCATGTCATGTTCATCGGCAAGGATCTTCCTGATGTGCGTAAAGAATACTCCTAGCTTCTCGTGAACAATCTCATCAGCCCACACTTGAATCAGGGCTTTTGTTTCATCTTCTGGCCCAAAACTTGTGGCAGCTCCAGAAGCACAGCTCACTCATGCTGGCTCCATAACTAAGCAATTATTAAAACAAAAACGTGGACAAACGAATCACAAGACAAAACACGACACGTTTCGACCTCCTAGGTCTTCTTCAGGCAAGATACAAAACAATTAGGACAACGAAAATGAACGAGCAATCTCTTATCTTCAATCACTTCAGCGCAAGATAGGCGTTGGTGACAAATTCCAGGACCTCGACATGAAGAATCAAGTCTGATGATATGCATTACAGATATGTCATGGACTTCAGTGTCATGGAGCAGGCCTGAACAATAAGCATTATCACTATGACTTGATAATAATGACGACGACGATGATGATGATAATAATAATAGTAATAATAATAATGATATAATGATAATGATAATAATAACAATAATAATAATGATAATAATAATAATATTTTCATTATTATCGTTATCATCATTATTATCATTATCATAGTAATACTAATGACGACAATGACGACGACGATGATGATGATGACGCCTATCTTGCGCTGAAGTGATTGAAGATGAGTGATTGCTCTTTCATTTTCGTTGTCCAAATTGTTTTGTATTTTGCCTGAAGAAGACCTAAGAGGTCGAAACATGTCATGTTTGTCTTTTGATTCGTTTTTTTGTTTGTTTGTTTGTTTGTTTGTTTTTTTTTTGTTTTTTTTCGGTTCGCTTACATTTATTTAAGATTTGTTTAGATATCCGCCTGCAGCCGTCTCACTTTGCAGCTAGATCTAAACAATTATTGTCGTCAGTAGAGGGCTTAGTAGGTGGTGTCCTGCGTTTGTTGGATCAGAACAGGCGCCACTGAACACCACCACTGAACTGACTCGGCAACAGTGCAGTGTCTCCTCCAGTGGGTTGCCTCTTGGCGACTTGACATTCTCTACGCCCTACGGGTTACTGGTGCCCGGGGCTGTGGCGGGCCGAACCAGACTGTGGCTGTGGATGAGGTGTCAGAATGAGCGGCGTGGTGGTTGAACAGAAGATGGGACAGAAAAAAAAAAAAGAAAGAAAAAAAAAAAAAACTCGTCGCAGTTCTTCTAGCCATCTTTTATGCCTCATGACCTCAGCTGACCTCTGCAGCTGACACATACGTGGGAGTGGAATGCAGTCTCGTCCCACCATCTTAGTTCACCTCAGATGGAAGGCCACGCCATGCCATACGTTTGCGCCATGGCTCTACTTCTGAGGTGGGTCAAGGAGATTGGACGTGGCTGCATTCCATTCCCGCGTGTAAGCTGCATTCCATTCCCGCGTGTAAGCTGCTGTGGCAAGCTGAAGTCATGAGGAAAAAACGAAAACAACAACAACAACAAAAATGGATGGAGGGTCAATGGAAGTTCAGTGGAGCGTGAACCAGAGGAGTGAGAGAGCAGGGTAGAGGACATGGATGGTGGGTCAATGAAAGTTCAGTGGAGCGTGAACCACAGGACACACACACACACACACACACACACACACACACACACACACACACACACACACACACATTCACACGCACAAACACACACACACACACACACACACACACACACACACACACACACACACACACACACACCATGAACACGGACACAAACACGCGCGCGCGCGCGCGCGGGCACACACACACACAACACACACACACACACACACACAAAAAATATATATATATATATATATATATATGTGTGTGTGTGTGTGTGTGTGTGTGTGTGTGTGTGTGTGTGTGTGTGTGTGTGTGCACGCGTTGACATAATACTACACAGCATACACGCGCAAACACGTGCAGATGTGACATTACACTTATGACATTTCACACACCTGCTATTGCTTTGCACAACTTCCGTAAGCATCATAAAAAGCTACATAATTATGCCTGTGTATGAATTACGTAGCTTGAGTACAATCCCCAGCAGAAGCTTTTCATGATCAGAAACGCCGGTTGGCTTGGAACAGAGTTAGAATGGGAGGGAAAGGCACGTAGTATGGGGAGGGAAAGGCACCGTAGTATGGCCGCAGCAAAAAAAAAAAAGAAAAAAAAAAAATTAAAAAAAAAAAAAAAAACAGGAGGCACGCGAGAGGGAAGAGAGAGACGATGACACGTGACATGGCATGGAGGAGACAGTCAGGGGCATGGCATGTCACAGTGCGGCTCATTTGACACCATACTTGCTTCATAAACCCATCGCGGCTGGTTTCTATCATCTCTCAGAGCAGCGAAGTTATCCTGTATAGTCTCTGAGGACCGAAACTGCCTCTCCCCGAGAACACTGTCTCTTTTCCTAAAGGATTTCAAAAAGTGGTTTTCCTGTGTTCCCGAAGAAATGAACGGTCATTTTCGGTGTTATCGCTCCTGGATCACGGCTGAGTTTGTTTGTTTGTTTGTTTGTTTGTTTGTTTTTTCCTATTTTCGTGGGAAAACAGTTTATGATCCTTAAGGAAGATAACGTTCATAGGACAAACAGTTATGATGCTCGTGGACACGACACGAGTGTTTTCTATCATTTTTGCCGCTATATCAGCCACAATTGCTGTTTGCCCCTGTTCACTATGTTTTCCTCGATATAATACCTGTTTTCCTCGGAAAAAATACCTGTTTTCCTCGACATAATCCCTGTTTTCCTCGACATAATCCCTGTTTTCCTCGACATAATACCTGTTTTCCTCCAGATAATACCTGTTTTCCTCGACATAATAATACCTGTTTTCCTCGACATAATACCTGTTTTCCTCGACATAATACCTGTTTTCTTCGATATAATACCTGTTTTCCTCGAGTTAATAATACCTGTTTTCCTCCAGATAATACCTGTTTTCCTCGGCATAATACCTGTTTTCCTCGACATAATACCTGTTTTCCTCGAGATAATACCTGTTTTTCTCGATAAAATACCTGTTTCCCTCAAGGTAATACCTGTTTTCCTCGAGATAATATCTGTTTTCCTCGACATGATACCTGTTTTTCTCGACATAACACCTGTTCTCCTCCAGATAATACCTGTTTTCCTCAAGATAACACCTGTTTTCCTCGACATAATACCTGTTTTTCTCGACATAACACCTGTTCTCCTCCAGATAATACCTGTTTTCATCATGATAACACCTGTTTTCCTCAACATAATACCTGTTTTCCTCCAGATAATACCTATTTTTCTCGAGGTAATACCTGTTTTCTTCGAGGTAATACCTGTTTTCCTCAACAAAGAACGATAACAGCTATTATGCTGGGGAAAATATAGGGAATGGTTGTCACCCTCAGGGAGAATAGTTATCATCCTCAGGAAGACAGGAAAAAACAGTTGAGATCTGAAGTAAAAACAGTTGAGATCTTAAGTAAAAACAGTTGAGATATTAAGTAAATGCAGTTGAGATCTTAAGTAAAAACAGTTGTGATCTTAAGTAAAAACAGTTGAGATCTTAAGTAAAAAGGTTGAGATCTTAAGTAAAAACAGTTGTGATCTTAAGTAAAAACAACAGCTGAGATCTTAAGTAAAAAAAACAGTTGAGATCTTAAGAAAAAACAGTTGTGATCTTAAGTGAAAACAATCAAGATCTTAAGTGAAAACAGTTGAGATCTTAAGTAAAAACAGTTCCGATCTTAAGTAAAAAACAGTTGAGATCTTAAGTAAAAGACAGTTGAGATTTTGAGTAAAAACAGTTGCGATCTTAAGTAAAAAAAAAAAACAGTTGAGATCTTAAGTAAAAACAGTTGAGATCTTAAGTAAAAACAGTTGCGATCTTAAGTAAAAAAAAAAAACAGTTGAGATCTTAAGTAAAAACAGTTGAGATCTTAAGTAAAAAAAAAAACAGGTAAGATCTTAAGTAAAAACAGTTGAGATCTTAAGTTAAAAAAAAAAAAGTTGAGATCTTAAGTAAAGGCAGTTGTGATCTTAAGTAAAAACAGTTATGATTCCAACGAAAACATCTGTGATGTTTTCCCTCTTTTGGCTGTTTTCCTCCAGGTAAATGGTTGCTTCCTGAGGAAAATGGGGATTATCGCCCATGGGCGCTGGTATGATGGTCAGAGTTTGTCGTTACCACAAAGGTCAAGTAGTAACAACGCAGTTTGAATCGATGAAAATCGCCCTGGCTCTGTGAAAAAAAAAAAAAAAATCTTTTGTTATTTGTTGTTGTTGTTGTTGTTGTTAATGTAAGAAAAAGACGATTTCATCCTGAAAATTGGGGTCAGTTGATTAGTTTGATTATGCATGGCTTGTGGACGTCATGTGTTTCTGCGCCATGGGGAGAGCGCAGGCACTTGGGAGGGAAAAGTCCAGCAGACAACAGAGAAATGAGGGGTCATCTGGATTGTGCTGTAAAAACGAAAGAAAAAAGAAGCAGACATTGGATCTGCCTCAGAGTCCGGCATGCCGTGGGTCAAGGGCTGGACTGTGCGATGAATATGTTTTGGTACTGGCTGCTCTTCTGACAAAAGCCAGGTGCAGCTTGGAGTGAGTTCTTTCATTTAGAGTCTGCTCACACTTGCTGATATTAGACTAAAAAAAAAAAAAAAAAAAAAAAAAAAAAAGAAAAATAGAGCGTTTTGAGCCTAATCTGTAACCGTGGAATCGGATCTACTTCCATGTATTCATCGTCACGTGACGGTAACGAGTTTGTGGTTCTAAAGGGGGAGAAGAAGGGGCGAGGGGGATCTAGGCTGATAACGTGAAAGAGGGGAAGAGGGGGGGGGGGGGAGGATCACCTTAGGCTGATGAGGAGATGGAGGAAAAGGGGACAGCGGAGTA
Organism: Conus canariensis; assembly: GCA_033310375.1. NCBI lineage: Eukaryota > Metazoa > Mollusca > Gastropoda > Neogastropoda > Conidae > Conus > Conus canariensis. The sequence goes on along the minus strand of CM065742.1, from coordinate 9,108,110 downwards.
CTCTTCCCACCCACTTTTTCTGGGGACAGCGACTTGAAGGAACTAGGATAAGGTAATGATGCATATAGCCCAGGCAACCGCAAAGGGCCATATCACGGCTGTCACCGCGTTGAAGTCTCACAAGTCATAATTCAAAAAAAAAAAAAAAAAAAACCCTTCATATTCATCACACAACCCTTTAAAAACACACCTTCCAAAAAAACACACACCGGAAACTTTGTTTAAAAAAAAAAACTTTCCTCCGTAAAATCTTAGATCAGATGAAAAATATTGATCTCTTTCAAAAATTCAAAGATCACGTCTATCAGGTGGGGCATCTCTGAACAAGGTTTTCATTGGAGTCTGCTGTCAAGTGTTTATCTCTCTCACATCATGCAAGTCTCTAAAATCATGCAACACTCCAAAAAGAACATCTTCCACTGTGAGTGGTACATGACATGGAACGCACCGCGGAGCATCTTCCCCTTTTGAAAGATAAGAATGGGTGGAAAAAGAGTGGCCTAAATGCAAATAGCACAAGAACTGCCAAGGAACGGCAATCGGGGGGGGGGGGGGGGGGGGGGGGGGGGGGGATGAAAGAAGAGGTTTGTAAGACGGAGGGTCGAAAGCTGTGTGATACAGACAGCTGGTGGAAGAAAGGGTTTCTCTGGCGTGTTGGTGTGGGGAGAGGGGCGGAGGGTGTGGGAGGGAGGGGAGGATATCACCACTTGCAGGTTTCCTCGGCGGAAGGGCTGGTCGACGGTGAGCGGTTGGCTTGGAACAACGTGTGGGTGATGGAGTGCAGGCACAGTGGTACCTCTCTATATGGAGTGCAGGCACAGTGGTACCTCTCTATACAGACCTTCAAACAGCCTCCACGATGGGACGAAACGAACTCGTCGTTGGAAAGTAAATTCAATGCACTCCCTTTCTCCAGCGTGTGTGTACGCACGCACAAACACACACACACACACACACACACACACACACACCACACACACACACAACCACGCTTGCATGCATGTACACACGCGCATACGCATGCACGCAGGTATGCATGCACGCACGCACGCACGCATGCACGGACTCACACACACACATACACACGCACACACACACACACACATCAGACACACACACACACACACACACACACACACACACAACACACACACACACACACACACACACACACATGCACGCGCGCGTTAACTGAAGAGGTCGTCACTTTGAAATGAATCTAGCATGGATATATTACGTAATAAATTGTTCCAGATGAAGGAGAAGGTCAACGCTCGAAAAGAAAACCAGGTGCATATAAAGAAGGAAATGTTGCAGCAGAAAAAAGGGAGATAAGGAATGAGAAAAGTTCTTGCCGGAAGGTAAATGTTATAAAACCACACACAGGAAAGAAGGGGGGGGGGGGGGGGGGGGACAGGAGTCGTAAGTGGAAAGTATATTTAGGCCGCAAACGGTGGAACGCTATAAAAAGAAGGGGAAAAAAAGGAAGAAGTCACGATGAAATAAATCTTACATACCTGAAGAGGAAACTGTTCTACAAAAAGAGCGGGGTCGTATCTGGAGAGTAAATCTAGGACAAAGAAAGAGAAAAATAATGTTCCGGAACAGAAAGGAAGAGTTATGACTGGAAAGTAGATTTAGTACACATAAAGAGATAAATAGTCTGGGGAAAAAAAAAGGGACAGTTTGTTACTGGAAAATAAATATTTGCATAGATTAAGAGAAGAATGTTCTAGAAAAAAAAAGGGGAGGGATTTGTCACTAAAGAGTAAATCTAGCACACACACAAAGAGACTAATAATGTAAAAAGAAAGAATTTGTCACTGGACAGTAAGTATTTGCAAAGATTAGGAGGATAGTAAAGAAAGGACAGATCTGTCACTGGAAAGTACATTTAGCACACACAAACAGAGGAAAATGTCCTAGACAGAAAAGATGGATTTGTCACTGGAAAGAACACAAAGAAGAGAATGTTCTGAAAAGAAAGGATGGATTTGTCCTGGATAGAAACACAAAGAGGACAATGTTCTAGACAGAAAGGACGGATTTGTCACTGGAAAGAACACAAAGAGGAAAATGTTCTAGACAGAAAGGACGGATTTGTCACTGGAAAGAACACAAAGAGGAAAATGTTCTAGAGAGAAAGGACGGATTTGTCACTGGAAAGAACACGAAGAGGAAAATGTTCTAGACAGAAAGGACGGATTTGTCACTGGAAAGAACACGAAGAGGAAAATGTTCTAGACAGAAAGGACGGATTTGTCACTGGAAAGAACACAAAGAGGAAAATGTTCTAGAGAGAAAGGACGGATTTGTCACTGGAAAGAACACAAAGAGGAAACTGTTCTCAATATTATGTGTGTTTCTCTTTTTGTGCCGGCCGCTTTAATTGGCGTCATTGTCAGTGCAAGCAGTTGTGTCCTCTTGTTCAAATTAACGTAATTGTTACACAAAACGAAACTGAATGAAAAACAAGACAAAAACAAAAGACTTATCACATGTAAAAGGGTTCTAACACTTCATACAGGCTCTATTAGGTTAAAAGTAGAAGTCGCGGCGTTCGTTTTCAGGAGCGATAGTAAGTAGTCCACACAATCATGTCTACGTTCTCCTGCACCGCAGCAGTTCAAGCAAGATAGTGACTAAGTTCTCATGTGCTGCCGCTGTGGCCACTCGCCATAATAAGGATGTTGCACTAAATCACTATTCAATCCAGGTAAACGTATTGAGGCCTACCATAACTTTGAGCCAGCATTTAATGTTAAACTGATAATTGATCAAAAGAACAACTCTCCACCAATTATTTCCCTGTGTTGGTGGGGGGGGGGGGGGGGGGGGAGGGATTTCCACCCATGACATCACATACAATCTTCAAATACATGACCTTCCCCTTAGTTCAGGTCACATTTCAGGCCTTTACATTCACCCGTGACCCTATCTTTGCACCAGCTGGAAGCCCCCAAATAGTCCCTATCCTTTGATCTTAAATCTGTCCGCCTGGAACCACCTGGCTTGCACCTTGATGGCCATAGGAAAGAAAATGAGGAGAATCAACTTTCAGACACAAGAAAAAAAAAATCCTCAAAACAATCAAATTTAAATATTCGACTCCTTAATTAAGCAAAGCCTTGGCGCATTAATTTTTGGTGTGCGGCCGGCCTGTCCTCACCATAACTGACGGAACACATTCACTTACTCACGTAGGCGGGGCGGTGACGCGACGCAAAAGAAAGAAGTCTTGTTAGTCGCTCTTACAGGCGCAGAGGCCATTTATATTCATGAACAACAGGGCAACAACACGAAGCCCAGTCACGAGAGAAGAAACACAGACATCAGGTAAAGACAATGACAATGATGCTGTATCTTATTACAGTAAAAGTATCGGCTTAGTTGGCCATTTTTCAGACTTGCCGTTACTATTCTACGAAGCTAGTATAAACGATACAACGTATGCATCAGAACATGATTAATTATACAAACAAACAACATCAAACCAACCAACCAAACAACCAACCACCAGCAAGAAACAAGTACTGTCATCATCAGTAAAAGAAGCAAATGAAAAAAAACACAGCAGTTTTAAGTACAACAGGGAAAAAAAAACAATTAAAGCAAATGAAAATAAACTCACAATTTAAAGAACAATAACAACAACAAATATCAACAACAACAAAATAGCATGGAATATGTTTAAAATGTCTGTATGACACAAACAAGGAAGAAAGAAAGAAAGAAAGAAGAAAGAAAGAAAGAAAGAAAAGAAAAGAAAAGAGAAGCAGGGTGGGTGGTATGCACACACTGGAAAAAGAAGGAAACGGAAATCAAGTTCGTAGTTCGTGATCAGTGCCGAGTCCTATGGCTGCTAACTTCCAATCTTCCCAGAGACTGAAGCATTAATAGCTCGACGTAAAATAAATATGTGAGTCTTCTCTCTCTCTCTCTCTCTCTCTCTCTCTCTCTCTCTCTTCTCTCTCTCTCTCTCTCTCTCTCTCTCTTTACACCATAAGATACTCCATGGAAATGCTCCACTTTCTCTAACAAATATGTTCACTTTTAACGACTATCGACATTCACATAAAATAAACCTCCCGTTTGCAATGATTAATCTATACAAGTCTAGTTTGGCGTATTCCGGAGGTTGGCTATGGAACCATATTCCTCAAGAACTAAAAAATCAATCAAACTTAAAAAAATTCAAGTCTTATTTTCAAAAATATCTTATGAATGTCTCAGATTTGACTGCACTATACCCTAAAATGTATTAAAAATTCTC
>CM065742.1:9081337-9088837 GCA_033310375.1 Conus canariensis | reverse complement strand
CATACTTGAAGACTTAAAGTTTCATATTATGCAATATGTGATCACTGGAAAAAAATTTTTAAAAAACATGGACATTTCGTGCAAGTCAAACATGTGGATGCGATGAAAATCAACGAACAACAACAACGACAACAACAACAACAACAACACACACACACACACACACACACACCACGCACGCACGCACGCACGCACGCACGCACGCACGCAGCACACACACACACACCACGCACGCACGCACGCACGCACGCACGCACGCACGCACACACACACACACACACACACACACACATGCTCTTTCGTTTTTTCATGGAGGGAATGTTGGGGGAGGGAAGAGGGGAATGGGCGTTGTGGACGGAAGTGTAAGGGGGGGGGGGGGGGAGGTGTAGACGGTCTCTGATTCCTTGTATCAGCCTACATGTTCATCTTGTAAGTTGTGTCGGACTTAAAAAGAAAGAAATAACGACAACAACAACAATAATAATAAGAAGAAGAACAACCCCACCCCCCCCCCCACCCCATAGTGGATGAAGAGATATGAGCTCTCCTTCTCTTGCCCCCCTTCCCCCCCCCCACACACACTTACCCTCCTCCCCACCCACCCTACCCTCCCCCCCCTTTTATTTTTTCCCTCAACCCCCCCCCCCCCCCCATTATACCTTATCACCCATTTATCTTCCATCCCCTTCCCTCCCTTATTAACATTACCCACACACCTTTCACAACTACCCACACATAACTACTACCACCTCTTTCATCGCCCAGCGAAATCATTTATATTATTTTATTGACCTAAACCTTTTTTTTTTTTTTTTTTTTTTACAGTTTCTTTCACTCTGTTCATGTACTTATTTATCCCTTCTATATATACCATTATTATCAATCCACCATTACCACAACCGTCACAAAGATATCACACCACCCCACTAAACTAGACACACAACCCTATCGTATCACACACCCACCCCCTCCCCCCTCCCCCCACGCAACCCCCCCCCCCCCCTCCCCCTCTCCTTTTCCTCTCCCATAATCCCCCTTGTCATTTCCGCCCTGCGGCGATTCTCCCACCACATGGACTAACAACAGATGAGTCATTTTTCGTTCTTTGTTTGTACTGTCCTAAATGTTAAATGTGATTTATTTTTTGCCTGAAGAAGACCCGAAGAGGTTGAAATGCATCGTGTCTTGTCATGTGCTTTATTTGTCAATGTCATTGCGGTAACTAACACCCTCTCTTTCTAAATTTTGCTTCGTTCTCCGCCGTCAGTCACTCCATTTTGAAAAAAATAACAACAACATTAACAACAATAATAATATTAATGATAATGATAATGATGATGATGATAATACTATAATAATAATGGATGATAATAATAATAACAACAACAATAATAATGATGATAATAATAATAGTAGTAGTAGTAGTAATGATAATAATAATTTTAATAATAATCATAATGACGACGATGACAACGACGACTACGACGAAAATGATGATGAAACAAAATAAAAGGTTGAAGTAAAACAGGAAATTCCATCATACAACAGGTTTACATCTACAGGGCCGTTATAGCTCAATTCGTAAATTGTCGTACTTGTAATCCTGGATGTCCTGGGGTTGTCGGTTCCAATCTCCACCAAGCCGTTTTGGTACACAAGAATTTTTCCTCCAAATTGACATCGGTTCTGACTCCATTTCCCAAAATGTCCTTGGAATGAAACTATAAGCCGGGTTTCCACGAGTGACCACATGCATACTGTTAAGAGTGAACTGGTGCATTTATATGTCGATGACAGTTGAACAGAGTTAAACAGAGTAGATTTCGCTTTACGTGTAACCTTTTTTAATCATGCTTTTTCTTATCTATGGAACAATGTCCATACAGTGGTCAGTTGTGAACTATATGACCTAATCGAATCTAATTACGGTCAGCACTCTTCCCCCCCCCCCCCCCCCCCCCCAACTCTTCTCCTCCCCTCTTATTTCTATAGACCTCTTAATTTCTCATCATAATCATCGTCATCATCATCAATATCATTATTATTGTTATCATCATTATCATTATTATTATTGTTTATATCATTATCTTTATCATTATTATCATTTATGTGTTCAACACACAGACAATTCCACTTAATACGTTATGTCAACAAGACACATACAGACACGAATATTCACTCAACAAAACTATATACATAAAACCAAACCAACAAGCATAGCGTGTTCACGTTGCTCTACCGTAGCGCATACGTTCACATGCACACGAATCAAACATAGCACTCAGCAGTAGAAATGCATACTGTTTGATTACAAAAATGGCACGATACAGGTATATACTTGCATACATACATACATGCATACAAATATACATACATACATACAATGATACATACATGTATAGGCAGACAGAGAGACAGACGAAGAGATAGATAGATAGATAGATAGATAGATAGATAGATAGATAGATAGACAGATAATTGGATGGGTGGATGGATAGATGGATGAACGGATGGATAGATAGATAGATAGATAGACAGACATGTAGGTAGATAGATAGATAGACAGACAGACAGGTAGGTAGGTAGATAGATAGACAGATGGATAGATGGATATCCTGTCTCTTCTATCGTCCAAGAACACCTACTTCAGCATCATTCCTTCTCTGATGACAATCAGCTGTATGTCTCTGGGCCTCTCTCTGACCTTCCTCTCATGATCCAAAACACCCAGTCTTGTGTAGCCAACCTTAAGGACTGGATGACCCGAAACAAACTAAAACTAAATGAAGATAAGTCTGAACTGATCCTGATCACCCCACCAAAACTTCAAAACCACCCTTCTGTTCCGACTTCCATCAAACTTGTTGATTCACCTATCACTCTCTCTCATTCTGCCCGCAACCTCGGTGTAACTCTTGATCAAACCCTGTCCTTCCAACAGCATGTCAGCAATGCCTGTCGCACTTGCTTTCTTGAACTCCGCCGAATTGCTTCTATTCGCCATCTTCTCTCAGAAAACACAACAAAAGCTCTTGTCTGCGCATTTGTTCTATCCCGCCTGGATTACTGTAACGCTCTTTTGTCTGGCTCTCCCTCTCATCTCATCAACAAACTTCAAAGAGTTCAGAATCATGCTGCCCGTCTCATCTTCCGCACTTCTAATATAACCATGTTACCCCATTGCTCCGCTCTCTCCACTGGCTCCCTGTTCAGCTAAGAATATCCTACAAGATTGCCCCTCTCTGCTTCAAATCTATCGAGTCTTCCTGTCCTGAGTATCTCACCCACCTGTTACATCTTTACACCCCATCTCGAGCTTTACGTTCCTCATGTGACACTCGTATCTACAGTATCCCCACTGTTCGCACTAAAACCTTTGGTCAACGTTCCTTTGCCTATCAAGCTCCAACTACCTGGAATCAATTGCCTCGCTCTCTCAGATACTCACCCTCACTGCCCACATTCAAGCGCCTTCTCAAAACTCATCTGTTTCCTAGGTAACTTCGTCTTCCCTGTGACCCGACGTTTGCAATGTGTGATGCGAGTGTCTGCTTTGTGTGCGTTCGTGTCTGTGTGAGTGTGTGTTTGCGTGTATGCATGCTTGTGAGTTTGTGTCCTTGCTTTGGATTTTGATGCCTTTTTCTCATGTATGATTGTTATATATTGTGTGATTTGATGTCTGTTGTGATATTGTAAACGCCTAGGGCATTCAATTGATTAGGCGTCATAAATGTTTATAATAATAATAATAATAGACGGAGGGACGGATAGATCGATAGATCAATGAATATGTAGATAGATATACACACGGCCACAGAGCCAGAGAGAGCATCCTATTTGAATAGGAATATAAAATACAGACAGACAGACAGTCAAATAGATAGATATAGAGGTAGATAGATGTATAGCCTGTTAGATAGACAGGTATACATACATACATACAGACAGACAGACAGACAGAGACACAGAGGATTCAAGCACTGGCAGGCCTGCGCGGTAACGTGGGAAATACGGAAGTTTTCAACTATTCACACTTCTACCATTGGACACCTGCCGATTCAAACGGCACGTCTCGGGCATTTCAGTTCAACACTGACCACTCACCAAGAAAGCGTGTTGTTGAGGCTGCAATGCAATGGGGCTAGGGGTCAGTCAGGCTCACGTGATTAACACGATCAGCGATGACACAGTCCAAAGGGCTTTTACATTACACAGACAGGGAAAGATTCTGGAGGATGTCTTCTGCCTTCAGCCATTGGTCCCGAAGATCGTTCATCAGATCGCCACGGAGCAAACAGCCTGATAGGTGACAGAATAAAACAGCGACCTACAGCTTAATTGCTGTCTACGCACCAATATGCGTCCTCGTCAACACAGGGTTCGTACGAAGATTGAAAAAAAAAGACACAAAAATCACACGGAATTCATACCTGTTTTTTCAAGGCCCGACTAGATTAAATGTCCTAACCCAATCTCCACCGAAGATTGCGGCATAAGTCACAGAGGCAAACGACTTTGTATGTAACAACCTACCGAGTTGGGGGTCATATGCTTCAATCAATAACAGCACCTCAATTGGCTCATAATGAGGCTCAGCTATTGGTCGGCTACAGTTTCCTACATTTCTCTAAAACGACTAAAAAAAAAATTAAAAAAAAGAAAAAAAAAAAAGAAGTTCCTTTAGCTGTTGAATCCATGCTGGAAATTGTGTTCATTTACAAACACCCACAAAGTTTTGATTCATGTGTTTTGTTGTGAAGGCGAAACATCAAATTTACCAAGGTGATAGAAACCAAGATCAGCTGTTACAGATTGTGAAGGTCATGAAAAAGGGCGTTTTCGCTTCTCCGAATTGTACCCAACCTTTCAGGACCATAGGCACCCTGTCAACAACGTGCAGCAGAAGACTACTCACCAGCAGACTCTCCGCCAAGGGAAGACAATGGGCACTACGTACTGAACGTCGTCAACACACACCGCACTGGCAGAACTCAGCAGCTAATCTTTGGCTGGATCGCTCAGAGCTGCCGTCCACGGAGGGATATGAACAACCTGATGCCTGTGGAAGCAGCAAAGGTGGATGCGTTAAAAAAAAAAAAAAAAAAAAAAAAAAGCAGAACGGGGAGGGGATCTGTTGCAGCACAAAATGCCACCTGCTGACATTCTGTACCGACGCTGCAATAAAAAAAAATAATAATAATGTCACCCCGGTACAGAATGTCTCCCTGGGTAATATTCTGTTCCGGTATTTTGTATATTCATGTTTGCGCAGGCACGTGAACTCAGTCCAGGATCTGTATGTCGGAAGTTACAACATGGGTTCATACTGAACGTGATCGAAGAGTTGCGTGCCGCGGAAAATTGGGTCACAAGAAGCTCATGGTTACCAAATAAAAGGTCAATATCACATCCAGCTCGTTCACAAGATAAATGTGTTTTCATGGGCATAAACCCAACTTGGTTCGCTGTTTGTGTTACTGAATACTATAATCTACGTTCAAGTCAAGTCATTAGGTAAAAAAAAATCAAGGTCACGTCGGCCATGTTGATTTTTAACGTGCTCACAAACTTATCCTTTTTTCCCACGACAATTTTATAACCATCTCCACCAAACTTGGAACTATGACTGCTCTTGACAGTAACTATCCTCCCAACACAAACTATGTGAAATGCCGAAGTCATACACAGAATGTTGTATTTCGGTGTATTTACATACGAAGATCTTTTAAGACAATGTCGTACTGAGCTTCTCCAAAATGAAAGGATTGGTTGGTGCTTCCCAGAAAAGGTATACATACTAATAACGGATAAGCAAATAAACCCCTGAATTAGTAAACATGTGCGGTAACATTGAAGAAGGAAGTAAATGTGCACCGCGCACACATCCGTGCTAACACTTACATACACCTTCAAAACTGCCATAAAATTATGGAAAAAAAAATCACGCAAATGTTCACCACCACCAGGCATTCACCCCTCCCCGACACAACACGCACACACACACACACACACACACACACACACACACACACACACACACACAGACACACACACACACAACACACACACACACACACACACACAACACATACACACACACACACACACACACACACACACACACACACACACACACAGAGTCGTACAAAAACACACTTGCCAACAGACAGACAGAACAGACAGACGAGAGAGAGAGAGAGAGAGAGAGAGAGAGAGAGGCAGACAGACAGACACACAGACTGACATTCAGACACACAGACATACTTAGAGAGAGAGAAGGAGCAAAAATGAAAAGACAGAGAGACCGACCGACAGACAGACAGACAGACAGTCAGACAGACAGACAGACAGACTATCCTGCGGGGGTCGGTGCTGGAAATCGATGGCGGGGGTGACGTGAACAAACACTGAAACGTTTGATCAGCACATTTATTGACGCATGATCTTGAATAAATAAAAATATAAATTCCCGTCTCGCTTGATGAAGAAAGGAAGTGAAAAGCAGAAATGTTCCAGACCAGGCTCACTTTCGGGCACCACCACCACTACCGCCGCCACTGCCATCTCTATCAACATCCCCATCAGCACGCATCACAACCAGTGCCAACACAAAGCAAATCATGCAGGCGCTGTACGGCCAGCTTATGCATCACTAAACGGTCACTGGTCAGACGATAATTATTCACCAAGACCACAAACCTTTACATATGGTGACCATTTGTACCTCATGGGACATAAACATGATACCTATCCGGGGGTGACATTCGGAACCGATAGTGACATTTGACACCACAATGCCGGAATCGAAAATGTCGCCGGGTCACATTTTGTACCGGGGTGACATTTTGTCTTGTATCCTGGGCATTCACCTGAGGCAGACGTGACGTGCGTGACTCAGAAGGGTCAAGGACAAACCAGGATCAGTGGGTTGTGGTTGGAGGAAATAGATGTCTTCTCTCATTTTCTCTCTGTGTCCTATCTCTCTCTGTCTCATTCTTGTGTGTGTGTGTGTGTGTGTGTGTGTGTGTGTGTGGTGTGTGTGTGTGTGTGTGTGTAGTGTGTGTGTGTGTGTGTGTGTGTGTGGCGCGCGCGTCCTCCCCCCCCCCCCCTCTCTCTCTCTCTCTCACTCGCTGTATGTATGCAGGTATGTGTGTGGTTGAGAGAGAGAGAGAGAGAGGAGAGAGAGAGAGAGGACAAGACAAGACAAGACAAGACAAAATTCTTTATTTACGAGGATAATAGATAAGCACTGACGTGCTTTTTTACATCCAGTCCTCGCCTGAGTAGGGACTAAACAAAAAAAATTATAACTATTAGCGATGTGAAATCAATTAATGTAAGAAAGCAAAGAAGCAAGCAAAGCGGTCATGTAATCATAGAGGAACAGCAAATGAAAATAGAAGAGAAATGAAAACAAAACAAAACAAAAATAAGAATAATAATAAACAGAAAAGAAATAATAATAATAAAATAAAATTAAAATAAAAATGAGAATAACAA
>CM065742.1:9071337-9076337 GCA_033310375.1 Conus canariensis | reverse complement strand
CGTTCATCCGTCAGGGGCTGACAACTACGTCGTAAAAAGTCTCCTTTCCATCCAGTACCAAGTCCTCCCCGCTACCCTCCACTCCTCCTTCCTCCCCCCTCCTTCCCCCTCCTCACCCTCGGCCGTCCCCCTCATTGACTACAGACAACGAATCGTCTGTGCTGAATCCACGCATGTTCAAGTCAAGGGGACAATCAGGGCAGTGACACGACTACTACTGCTTACTGCGATGACAACGATGACTACATTCCGGCGCCGACTACCTACAGGCACCTGTTGCTGAAAACTTGTTATTCTTACCTAAATGCTGGACTGTACTTGCTAGTACTTGGTAATAATGGCCCTTCCGACTCAAAACATGCCGACAGCGTCTTGGGAGACAGTCGTAGAGGGAGTGGAGGTAGGCAACAGTCAGTTGATTCCAGCAAGTGGTGAGTGCACAGCGCAGATCTGCGACAGTACTGATGCGGCGAATGTTTTTTTTCTCACGTGAGCCTTGAGGACTTGCCACACGTTCTCGATGGGGTTTAGATCTGGACTTTGAGGGGGCCATAAATCCAAACTCTGTGCTGTCGCTTCCAGGTGTCGGTGTGAGCTGAGCGGTGAACAGAGGCGTTGTCTTCTTGCAGGTACCAACGTTTGTTTGGGTAGTGGTCGGCAACAAACGGCAGCAAGTTGTTTTTCAGCACATCAGTGTACTTCTGACTGTTCATATTGCTTTGCACGAACACCAGTGGTCCAATTCTGTCATACGAAATGCATCCCCATACCACCAATTTCAATGTAGTCTTCGGGCCAAGATGGACGCCGCACAGAGAAAGCACTGACCACTTCTCTTCGACTTTCCTCCATAGTTTTACACGTCTGTTGGGTTTGGTCATAATGGTCATTTCATCACTGAAAATAACGTTTTTCCATTGATCGTTCACAGTCCAGTGAAGTTTACTCCTACAGTGCCGCAGCCGCTTCTTTCTGTTCACTTCCTTGATGGCTAGTTTCTTCACTGGGGGATGCTTTGAACAGCCAAGTCCATGCAGATTTCGCTTGATCGTCTTTTAGCTGACTTCAACGAAGGTTGATGCACGGCATTCGGCTGAAATTTCAGAAACTGTGGCAGATCTGTCCCGTTTTACGATCTTTGACAATGCAGACACGCACCTGTTTGTGAACACTCTGGGCCTACCACTCCTAGGTGTATTTTCTACTGTTTTTCTGTCACAATAGCGCTTGTAAACTTTCTCGACGGTTGACCTGTTCAAGTTCAACACATTTGCCACCTCAAACACCCGAAGCCCCTGGTCTATCAACGACACAACGTATTTTTTCGCCTCTGTGAGCTGTTTGTTTGCCGATGCCATGCCAGATCTAACAGCAAACCGCTAGGCCTTAGCACCTAACGACAGTTCAACGATTTTCTTTACTTCACACAAAAGAGTACACTTGTGAAAATGACGTCAGTGGTTTTCGGTACACAAACAGTCACAAACGCTGAAATATTGGCTAGACAATCTAGGGCCTAGGCGTAGTGGAAACAACCACTTCAAATCTGTCCGCCATTAGAGTGGACAGACTTTTGTCCCTTTACCTGTACCACCTCTGTGACTAGTGCTTCTATGATGATAACGACCACGACTGTTGCTACCACTATGACGACTTCTACTACCACTACTACTAATGCTGTTACTCTGAAGATAACAATGATGATAACTTCTGCTACGACTGCTGCTGCTGCTACAGTGCTGGTTTACGATTGCTACCACCACGATTGCCACTACTATGATTGCCACTACTACCACTTCGACTACTAGAACTAATGATGATAATGATGATGACGACGATAATAATGATGATGATGATAATGATAGTAACAACAACAACAATAGAAATGATAATAATAATGGTGATGATAGTAGGAATGATAATGATAATAAGAATAATAATAATAATGGATACTTATTAATTACGCTGTCCAGGAAACTGCGCTAAGCTAAGTGGTTAAAAATGCCTGTGCACATTCTACATCACATCCATTAATATTACACACGTCAACACCAAAAATGCATCTCGGAAATCATACATGTAATATTTCCACATGTGTACTACTTATACACTGGTCATTCTACATAACGTCCATTAATATTACATACGTCAACACCAAAAATGCATCGAGCAAATCATACATGTAATATTTCCGCATACGTACTACTTATACACTGGTCAAACATACATACTCACATTTCATTACATTCAGCATACATATGTAAATGGTATACTTAAGTCATAAAACATGTCACAGAAGCACATGCTATTTAGACAGACATGAGCAATCATGTCCCTTGACGTCTTAATGGAATGCCCTGTGCGTGTATGCATCCTGTGTGAACTAAACGCAAACTTCAAGGGGTGGTGCAGGATTGCTCCCAGCTGGTTTGTTCGGCAGCTGAGGACAGTACTTCTCTGGGTCCCTAACCACACCTTCGGGTGTATCGTTTTCTTCTACTTAGATGGGCATGCCACAGCCAGACCTGTTGTCGAGAGAAGGCATGAATCCCAAGACCAGAAATGAGGGAGACGAGGACAACAGTGTTGGAGGTTGTCAGGGAGTCTGTTTCATGCCGCCGAGGCTGAAAAAGAAATCGAAAGAAAACAAATCTTCGTTCGTAACTCTTGGCTCAGGTGTGAGGCCTCTGGAGAAATCGAGCATCAGAAGAGCGAAGTTGGCGACGACACGATATAGATTCAGAGGACATCAGAAAGATCAGCCTACTTGATGCAGAGCCGCTGACAGCAGAAGAGTCACAGCTGATAACTTGTGGTCTGTTCCATCAGTAGCAGGTAACCAGTGGAGAGAGTGAAGAAGAAGAAGAAGGGAAACGTGGTCTAACTGAGAAACTACAAATGAGTCTGACAGTGTGATCCTGGATTCGTTGCCTGTCTAACAGGCATTTGGGAGCACCGACCAGAAGAGAATTACAGTACTCTATACTTGAGAGGACAAAACCGCGTAAGAGAGTTTTGTTCCATGAGTATAGATATGGTCATGGACAGACTTGATCCTATGCTGTAGTAGATAGGCAGCTTTAAAAGAACTTTGAACTGGACTGCTCAAAGAAACAGAAACTGGTCAAGAGTGCCGCCAAGACTACAAACAGAAAATGAAAAGGAACATGACTACAAACAGAAGATGAAAAAGGAACATGACTACAAACAGAAGATGAAAAGGAACATGACTACAAACAGAAGATGAAAAGGAACATGACTACAAACAGAAGATGAAAAAGGAACATGACTACAAACAGAAGATGAAAAAGGAACAGGTGTATGACTACAAACAGAAGAACAAAAAGGAACAGTTGTATGCCTACAAACAGAAGATGAAAAAGGAACAGGTGTATGCCTACAAACAGAAGATGAAAAAGGAACAGGTGTATGCCTACCAACAGAAGATGAAAAAGGAACAGGTGTATGACTACCAACAGAAGATGAAAAAGGAACAGGTGTATGACTACGAACAGAAGAACAAAAAGGAACAGGTGTATCATAGATCAGAACAGAGTGAGAAAGAGATAGGTCTTTAAGAATTTTGGGGGTGGATGGGGAAGGAGGGGGAGGGGTGGAGGGGGTCGGGTGTGGCAGTTTAGCATAATGATACGATGGGCCAACTTGGGGCGCGGAGATTTCCATAGAGTAGTGCGCGGCAGTTTGCTACTACATCAACTAAGTGAACCTGCCAGCTAAAGTGCGTCCTTGTCCTCCCAGACACACCAACCCCGTCTGCCCCCCCCCCCTCCCCCTCCCACACACACACACACACACACACACACACACACACACACACACACACACACACACACACACATATCTCCCACTGCCGTGTTTCCTGATGACTAATTAATAAGGGATGCTAATGCCCGGGCAGGCAAAGTGTGTCGAGAGAGGGGTTTGGAAATGGGGATGGGTGGTGGGGGTGGGGTAAAGAGAGGAAGAGGAGAGAGGGTACGGTGCGAAAAGAGTGGTGTCTGTGAATCCTTGTGACAAGTTCAAGTGTGTGTGTGTGTGTGTGTGTGTGTGTGTGTGTGTGTGTGTGTGTGTGTGTGTGTGTTGTGAATGCGTGTGTGTGTGTGTTTGCATGTGTGTGAGTGAGTGTGTGTGTGTGTGTTTGTGTGTCTGTGTGTGTGTGTGTGTGTGTGCGCGGGGGGGGGGGGGGGGTAGATGGGTGGGTGGAGAGAGAGAGAGAAAGAGAGAGGGGGACCCTAAAAACCTTACACAAGTACACCTGTGCTGTCAGTCCACCTATATTCAGCTCATGGCCTCGAGTAAGACTTTTCAACCCGCCTACCCCCGCCCCCAACAACCCGCTGTATTTATAGCTTTGGTGTGAGACAAATAAGATAAAAGAAAAATAGCAGAATAGACGGGCGACTGTCAGACAGCAGTCTTCCAGTTTCGCTTGCAGGTCGTCACGTAAGATGCAGGGTTGGGGGACATGATGTATGGTTATGTCAAGGACCGCACAGGGCGAAATAGAAGCAAACGGAGGATGACGGGTGGAGGGGGGGGAGAGGTGAGGGGGGAGGGGATACACACACACACTCTCTCTCTTTCTCTCCCTCTCTCTCTCACTGAGTCTCTCTCTCTCTCTCTCTCTCTCTCTCTCTCTCTCTCTCTCTCTCCTCTCTCCTCACAC
The DNA here is from genome assembly GCA_033310375.1 of Conus canariensis. Classification (NCBI taxonomy): domain Eukaryota; kingdom Metazoa; phylum Mollusca; class Gastropoda; order Neogastropoda; family Conidae; genus Conus; species Conus canariensis. The sequence goes on along the minus strand of CM065742.1, from coordinate 9,071,650 downwards.
ACACACACACACACACACACAGGCACGCACATACAAACGCGTGCGCGCGCGCGCACGCACACACACACACACACATTAACACACGCATACACAAACACGCACAACGCTCACACAAATGCACACACACACGCACACGCGCGTGCGCCGCACCACACACACACACACACACACACACACACACACACACACACACACACACATACACACGCGCGCACGCTCACAACACACACGCACGCGCGCACACACACACACACACACACACGCGCGCGCGCGCGCGCGCGCGCACGCACGCGCCCCACACACACACACACAC
>CM065742.1:9043837-9066337 GCA_033310375.1 Conus canariensis | reverse complement strand
CTCCCCCTGCTCACTAACTCCTCCTAGAAAGGACGGACGGTGGGGGGAGGGGGGGGGGACGACGGTAGTCCCAAGGCATGTCATAGAAATACGACAGCGTGCACACCCAGCGTGTTCATGACACAGGACAGCAGGTGACGTTTAAGAGGACTCCGAAGAGAGGACTTGGGAACATAGAGACGATCGCAGTGACTGGAGGGCAGGGGGCGGGGAAAGGGGAGGGGGTAGTTATGTGGTGGAGATCACACTGTGAGCCCACCTAGCATGGTTATGAAATGGGCAACAGTGGTGGCATTCAGAGGTATCCCGATAACCCCAGTTCGGGTCAAGGAGATGCATCGGCATAAGCAAACTTAAGCCAAACAGGGATGGTGGACAGGAACATATCAATACTCCCCCTGCTCGATGCTACCCTAGCTCCATACTCCCTCGTCCGATACTTTTCAGCTTCATACTCCCTCTCTTGATACTGTTCAGCTCCATACTCCATCTCTGGATACTCTTCAGCTTCATACTCCCTCTCTGGATACTTTTCAGCTTGATACTCCCTCTCTTGATACTGTTCAGTTCCATACTCCATCTCTGGATACTTTTCAGCTTCATACTCCCTCTCTGGATACTGTTCAGCTTCATACTCCCTCTCTGGATACTTTTCAGCTTCATACTCCCTCTCTTGATACTGTTCAGTTCCATACTCCATCTCTTGATACTGTTCAGTTCCATACTCCCTCTCTGGATACTGTTCAGCTCCATACTCCCTCTCTGGATACTGTTCAGCTTCATACTCCCTCTCTTGATACTGTTCAGTTCCATACTCCATCTCTTGATACTGTTCAGTTCCATACTCCCTCTCTGGATACTGTTCAGCTCCATACTCCCTCTCTGGATACTGTTCAGCTCCATACTCCCTCTCTGGATACTATTCAGCTCCGTACTCCCTCTCTGGATACTATTCAGCTCCGTACTCCCTCTCTGGATACTATTCAGCTCCATACTCCCTCTCTGGATACTATTCAGCTCCTTACTCCCTCTCTGGATACTATTCAGCTCCGTACTCCCTCTCTGGATACTATTCAGCTCCGTACTCCCTCTCTGGATACTATTCAGCTCCTTACTCCCTCTCTGGATACTATTCAGTTCCATACTCCATCTCTTGATACTGTTCAGCTCCATACTCCCTCTCTGGATACTGTTCAGCTCCATACTCCCTCTCTGGATACTATTCAGCTCCGTACTCCCTCTCTGGATACTATTCAGCTCCGTACTCCCTCTCTGGATACTATTCAGCTCCGTACTCCCTCTCTGGATACTATTCAGCTCCATACTCCCTCTCTGGATACTATTCAGCTCCTTACTCCCTCTCTGGATACTATTCAGCTCCTTACTCCCTCTCTGGATAATATTCAGTTCCATACTCCATCTCTTGATACTGTTCAGCTCCATACTCCCTCTCTGGATACTGTTCAGCTCCATACTCCCTCTCTGGATACTATTCAGCTCCGTACTCCCTCTCTGGATACTATTCAGCTCCGTACTCCCTCTCTGGATACTATTCAGCTCCGTACTCCCTCTCTGGATACTATTCAGCTCCATACTCCCTCTCTGGATACTATTCAGCTCCTTACTCCCTCTCTGGATACTATTCAGCTCCGTACTCCCTCTCTGGATACTATTCAGCTCCGTACTCCCTCTCTGGATACTATTCATCTCCATATTCCTTTGTTTGATACCCCCCCCCCCTCCCTGCTCAACACTCTCCCTACTCGTTGCTGCTCGATACTAGCCCTGCTTGATAGTTCACCCCACCCCACCCCCACCTCTGCCTTCCCACCCTCCTCGATATTGAGTGGGAAGAGGGGGGGGGGGACTATTAAGTAGGGGTTGTATTGAGCAGGTAGGTGGGCTAGCTGTGTGATCTCCATCACATGATTATACCCCCTCCCCTCCACCTCCCACCCTCCAGCCCCTGCGATCGTCTCTTTGTTCCCAACTGAAGAGCTGGCAGCTGGCGCTTCATTCAGTCGTTTCTCGTGTCATCCAGTCCATATCGTCCAATATCGTTCACTCCATTTCCTTACTTTCTTCATTCTTTCCATTTCTCATGCAGGGTGCATGCTATGTGTTACGTGTCATCCATACCAACGGCCAAACTGGCCTTCTCTTCCGAAAGTTGGTGATGAGATTTTACGTGTGTGCAAGATGTTATGCGTGCGTTCACACACGGAACCTCGGTTTATAGTCTCATTCGAAGGACAGTATGGGAAATGGAGTCAGAGCCAACGTTAAGTCCGAGGGAAAAATCCTCCTGTACCGAAACGGCCCTGCTGTCATGACACCTGCTGTCCACCTGTTTAATGAACACGCTTGGTGTGTGTACGTGTGTCACCTGCTGTCCACCTGTTTAATGAACACGCTTGTGTGTGCACGTGTGTCACCTGCTGTCCACCTGTTTAATGAACACGCTTGGTGTGTGTACGTGTGTCACCTGCTGTCCTCCTGTTTAATGAACACGCTTGGTGTGTGTACGTGTGTCACCTGCTGTCCTCCTGTTTAATGAGCACGCTTAGTGTGTGTACGTTGTCTCATTTCTGTCAAATACCTTGAGGCTACCGCGTCCCGTCCCCTCCCCCATACCGTCCGTGCTTTCCATCATGTGTATGTGTGTGTGTGTGTGTGTGTGTGTGTGTGTGTGTGTGTGTGTGTGTGTGTGTGTGCTGCTTTTTTCCCCGTGTGTGTGTGCGTGCATGCGTGCGTGTGTGCGTGCGTGCGTGCGTGCGTGTGTGTGTGTGTGCGTGCGTGCGTGCGTGCGTGCGTGCGTGCGTGTGTGTGTGTGTGTGTGTGTGTGTGTGTGTGTGTGTGTTGTGTGTGGTGTGTGCTGCATTTTTTTCCCGATCAAATGCTGATTTTATTTCTTACAGGTCATGTGCCTGAGAATTTTTGAAACGCAAATTGTGTGAAACACAAACGTAAACAAAGCGCGGCGTAAAATATTGTGGTTACTTTCTCAAAAAAAAAAATTAATATGGACAAATATAGAACGTCTTATGAGAAAAAAAGAAAAAAAAAGGCATTGTCATAGACAAACTTTGGCTCAAAGAGGCCTCGGCACAAAAATATAGATTTACAAGGGACATATTGGCACAAAGATTTATTGCCACAAAAATGACATTTGGCACCATATTACCTATCCGTCTTCGTCAAAGGACTATCGGTAATATCCCCGCCCCCACCCCCTACCCCACCCCTCCGCCCCAAATGACATGCCTGTAGCGTAGTGTTTTCTTGCATTTTGTTGTAACGCCATGTGCATACACATTAAAAAGAAGGTATTGCAACTATTGTGGTAATTCGACAAGGCGTTGCACACATGTACAATGTATGTAGTGACCACTGTGTCTCTGACTCTATGCGATGCCCACAGGCATTTTTTTTCTGACAGAGATTATTCCAGACCTGTCTGCTGCAGCCATGTTGTCAGTTACATGCAGCGGAGTGTGTGACCAGGATGGGAGAGAATGGCGTGGGGGAGGGGGGGGAGGAGAAGGTGTGTAGCGGCGAGGGCGGGGCGGGAGGAGAGGCGGGGGGGGGGGGGGGGGGGGTGGCGATGGAGATGAACGAAAGGTAAGAGATGGGACAGGCAGATATCGTTTGTTTTATCCCAAGCTGCCATCACCATGGTTGTCGTCCTCTGTATTACCTTGAGGGTTGTCATAGACTCTGTGTGTGTGTGTGTGTGTGTGTGTGTGTGTGTGTGTGTGTGTGTGTGTGTGTGTGTGTGTGTGTGTGTGCGTATATTTATTTTTTTATCTACAGTTTTTAAATATTTAATATCCGTCTAATATATTATTCCTGTATCGACTTCTGGTTATGTCGAAGATGTCATCTGGTTTTCAATACTCTTAACTGCACGTGTTGTTCAAATAGTATATGTAATGGTGTATTTGCGTTTGTTTTCTTTTGTATACTAACGCACATTTTCCCGATTAAGATCATGTGGTTTATTATGTTTTGATTATTGATATCGTTTCCACAGGTAGTTATCTTGACTCCAAACAGAATGTCAAAAAGATCTAAATTTATGCGGATACCTGTCTGACCATGAACATAACTTTCCATTTTCTTCCAAAATGCTTTCACAGGGGGACATTTGTAAAAAAAAAGTGCTCTATGTAATCTACTTCAGTTCTGCAAACGGAACAGTTACTATCCTCTACCAATTTCATTTTATGTAACAAAATATTTGTTGGGTATATATATTGACTTCCGGGAATAGGCCGGAGGACGTCCGGGAAAGACCGGAGGACACTGGGAAAGACCAGAACCAAGGGCTCTGTGGGCTGGCTCCCCACTTTGCCTTAAACATGTGGCTACTAAAAATAAAAGGAAAAGATGCTCCCAGGATTCACCGAAAGGGGAGAGAATGATGAATCCATCGGTGCTCAACCAATCATGACTGCAAATCCCAAACGGACTATGAACATGGACCAAATGGAATATCCATGTGTCTGTGGAAAGCGTTTCGCTACCACCCGTGGCATGAAGATCCACAGAACAAAGATGGGATGTGTGAAGACTCATCTGAATGAGCAGCAGCGCACTGCATCAGCAGATAAGACGTCGGAAGACCAAGGCCAGGATTTAAACCACAGTGCCAAGGACATCCACGCTGTTGGTTCGGATGAGGAATTTGCACAGGCCCTCGATGCCAGGCGCCTGAAACTCAACTTGCCACGAGCAAACGAAACTGAAGATTGGGAGAAACTGGATGCAAAAATCGTCCAAAGACTCGATGCACTGATAGGGAAAAGCACCCTGGAACACAAACTAGCCACATATGGGGACATTGTGTATGCCACATGTAGAGACGCCTATGGAGCAAAACTACCCAAAGAGAAAACACCTCCAAAGAAATCCAGACGCCAAGAAAAGATAGACAAGATCAGGGTCCAAAAGAAAAACCTCAAGATGCAAATGAAGACCGCACTGCCAGCTGAAAAACAAGGCTTGGAAAAACTGTGGAAAGACCTGAAAGAAAAACACAGTGCCCTCAGCAAAGCGGAATCTGCGAGGAAGAGGAAGAGCAAAAAGAAGAAGACACAAGAGCGCTTCTTCAGAGACCCCTTCCAGTTTGCCAGAACACTGTTTGAGCAGCCAAAATCTGGGACCCTAAGTGTGGACAAAGGAGTTCTTGAGCAGCATCTGAGGAAAACATACTCTGACCCACAGAGCAAAGCACCACTCGACATTCAAGGTCTGGTGTGGCCAACCAACCCTGAGGAACAGTTCAATGGCAAGCCTCCAACGTTGGCGGAAATCAAGAAGGTGGTCGACAAAGCCAGAGCCAAATCATCACCAGGGCCAAACGGAATACCTTACCAGCTTTACAAGAAATGTCCCAAGGTGCTGGAGTGGCTCCACAGGCTGCTGCGATCGGCTTGGAGAAACCAGAAGATCAGCGGCCAGTGGATGACGGCAGATGGTGTGTACATCCCCAAAGAGCAAAACTCAAGTGACATTAGCCAGTTCAGGCCAATATCACTACTGAACGTCGAAGGGAAAATCTTCTTCTCTGTCATGGCAGCAAGGCTGACCAAGTACCTGATGGAAAACAAGTACTTGGATGTGTCAGTCCAGAAAGGTGGCATCCCAGGCGTGGCGGGCTGTGTAGAACACGCCACAATGATCTGGGACGCAATCCAAAAAGCAAAACAGAAAAGAGAGACCTGGACGTAGTGTGGCTTGATCTGGCAAACGCATATGGATCTGTGCCCCATGAGATGATACAGTTGGCTCTTGAGATGTACCATGTGCCAAAGAACATCCGCGACATGCTCAAGAAGTACTTCAATGGCTTCTCAATGCGGTTCTCTACCAAGGAGTACACAACAGATTGGATCAACTTGGAAGTGGGTATTGCAATGGGCTGTGCAATTTCCCCAATACTGTTCGTGCTGGCAATGGAACTCATCTTGAAAGCAGCAACAAACAACGCGAGACAAACAGACCTTGGCGATGGATACAAGATGCCTCCTCTCAAGGCCTTCATGGATGACACTACAGTGATTTCATCCAGAGAAGACGAGACACGTCATGTGCTGGAGAGGCTGGACGACATAGTTGCCTCATCCAGAATGAAGTTCAAGCCAAAGAAATCACGGAGTCTCTCACTGAGGAAAGGAAAAGTGGCCGGATCTGTGGTCTTCAGTGTTGCCAACCAGGCCATTCCAACAGTCACAGAAGAACCAGTCAAGAGCCTTGGAAGATGGTATGATGATACGCTGAAAGACACACAAAGAGCAAAAGAAACCAAGCAGATGGCGGAGGAAGGCTTGGAGACCATTGACCAGTGTGGGCTCCCTGGCAAATACAAGGTCTGGTGTCTGCAGTTCATGCTGATACCAAAGCTGCTATGGCCTCTGATGATATACGACATCTGCACCAGCATAGTGGAGGCAATGGAAGCCAAAATCAACAAGTTCACAAGGAAATGGCTTGGTGTCCCACCCTGTCTGACTGACATAGCGCTGTACTGTCGCCAAGCAAAGCTGAAACTACCCCTGAAATCCATCCTGGAGGAATACAAAGCAGGGAAGATCAGACTTCAAAGCATGCTGGAGGACTCAGGAGACAAGGTGGTAGAAGCAATTAAGCCCCAGCTGAAGACAGGCAGAAAATGGAAAGTTCAAGAGGCGATGGATTCTGCAAAAGAAAGTCAAGATCAGAGAAATAACAGGACACACACAGACCAACAGACAGGGACTGGGGGTGACCAAAACTGAATGGTGGTCAAAGGCCAAAGGAAAAGCCAAAAGAGACATGATGATTCAGGAGATGAGAAAAGAAGAAGACCAAAAAAGACTCCAAAAAGCAGTCCAGCAGAGCCAGCAAGGGCAATGGACAACGTGGGAGAATGCACTCCAAAGAAGTCTCACTTGGAATGACATTTGGCACATGGCCCCTCTCAGGATCAGCTTCATTCTCAGATCTGCATATGACCTTCTGCCCTCAAATGCAAACCTGGTGAAGTGGGGGAAAACAGACGATCCTGCATGCCCCCTCTGCCATGAAAAACAAACAGTGGAGCATGTCCTAAGCTCATGTAAAGTAGCCCTGGCTCAAGGAAGGTACACATGGAGGCACAACCAAGTGCTCAAAGAAATTGTACAAGTAGTCTGGGCTAGTACCAACACCACAAAAGGGAAAATCAGGACTCCAAAAGCACCCGCAACATTCTTCACGGCAGGAGGCAGCAAATCATGGCCAAGAACAACAGTGCCACTCGAAACATGCAGGCAGAGTCTGCTGGACGGGGCAGATGACTGGGAGTGCACTGCAGACCTCCCAGAATGGAAGAGTCACCCAGAGATCATCAGCAAGAGTGGCATGAGACCAGACATAGTAGTCCACTCTAAGTCAACCAAGCAGCTGATCATGATCGAGCTCACGGTGCCATATGAGAACAGAATGGAGGCAGCTCAAATCTACAAGACTGAAAAGTATGCTGATCTGGCGAACAGCCTGAGGAGAGAAGGCTATCAGGTCAAAGTCCTCACTGCAGAAATTGGAGCTAGGGGGTTTGTAGGAACGTCTGCATACAGCCTCATGAAACAGCTCTCAGTTGCAGGGAAGGAAAAAACCAGAGCCCTGAAAGCAATGGCAGAAGCGGCAGAGAGGTGTTCAAGCTGGATCTGGTCAAGGAGGAACAAAAGTGAACTTCATAAGGCTTAATTTCCCTACAAATATCAGGTGTCCCTGTGGCTCAGTGGTTAAAGCGCGAGTCATTAAGTGGAAAATGAGCATGTCCAGAGGGTCATGGGTTCGAATCCCAGCCATGGCTCGTCCCAAGATGGGAAAAAAGGGGCAGCAGAGGGACATCCGGAGTCATGAACCGGGTGTGGCCCAACCCCCCTAGAGTGTCAGGAGATAAGGGCCGAAACACTTGCTTGAAGGGGGCTTCTCTTCTGAGGACTCTCTGCTGCCACGCTCTCCACGAGTTTCTTTCTACTGAACAATTTTCCACTGCAGCTCTCTTAATCTGATTTCTTTCGTAGCAGCATGTGCCATTAGCCATGAATCCTTGTCTATTTCGAAGTTCATATTTCTAAGCCAAACCCTGTGTCATTTATCCAGTGTAAATGATAGATATTTTTCTGCTTGAAAAACATTTTTGACAGAATAAAACCACCTATATTTACCATCATCTTCCAATTCCGAATGCCAATGCTGTTTATAACACGAGATAAGTCTGCCTTTGAATTCATTGGTAAAACTATATTCACAACCAGCACGTTGGCTTAGCCACACAATCCCAAGTCCATTTTCGCATGAAATTCTCTTAACATTTGATGCCCAGTTTAAGTGACCAGATTCATGTTGTATAATGAGCATTTTATAAGACTGTCTGCATATTCTCGACATTGGTAGGTTTATGAGTTCAAGCCAATATTTAATGCACTTTACAGACATTCGAATACAGAGGGGTATCTTCCGGTTTCGCCATAAACTAATTCATTTGAAGTGTGGAGGGGAACACCCAAAAGATCAGCTGCGTATGTTAATATGGACTCTATTTGTGTGTCGAACATTTTCCAAAACAGATCTATATCCCCAGTGTTCAATTTTCTAATGGATCTCAATATGTCCATTACTCCTTTCTTCCCTTTTCTACAGAAGTCTTTAAACTGCTACCAATACATAATTTTGTAATATAAACCATTCCCAAGTATTTGTAAGAATTTGTAACCATCACTTCTTTGCCTCCATAAAACCATCTATCTCTGGCAGCCATATGACCTCCCTTTCTAAACACCATTGCGTTTGTCTTTTTAAGATTACAACTCAGATATAATCGATCTATTTCTCTTTATAAGCAGTCCAGCTGGTTCTGAAGACCTATTATTTTATCCGACAACAGTATGACGTCATCTGCAAACAAAGGATGAAAGATTTCGACTGCCTCAGGAATTAATTGTATTCCATGCTTTCCAGTCAAAGACAATTCTACAGCTAAATCATTAATGAAAAAAGAGAATAAAATGGGACTCAGCAGGCAACCTCGTCTCTCTCACTCCTCTAGGACAATTGAAATATCCAGAATAACAATATTTGTCACGAACACATGCTAACACAGTATCATAAATACTCTTTAAGGCTCTATCCATTTTCCATTCACACCATTCCTCCTCCAAACTGCCCAAAATGAATTCCTGTTCAGAGTCAAACGCTTTTTTTTAATCAATATATGCAACGTAGAGTTTGGAATTCTTTTGTAAAAAAAACTTCTCTTTGATACCATAAAGGGTGAAAATATGGTCGATTGTACTATACCCTGCTCTGAAATCTGCCTGCTCTTCAAGCTTTTTTCTTCTTCCTTTGCCCATATGGATAGCCTTTTCGTTAAAATATGTGTATAAACTTTACTTACAACACCTGTTAAGGCTATGCCACGATAATTATCTGGCTGACTGACGTCTCCTTTCTTATAGATTGGTGCGATAATGGATTGCGACCACCGTTTAGGAAAAGTTCCATAATCAGTTTATTGAAAAACACAACCAGAAAATTGATAACAGCAACATCTGCGGGTTCAACAATTCACCTGTGATTTTGTCAGGGCCTGCACTTTTCCCAGACTTGAGATGACCAATACTGGCAAGAACCTCCTGTCTGAAAATCGCTTCATTAAATGAAGTATCAGAAACACCCAATGTTTGTTCATCACCGTTGACTTCATATTGCTCAGGCTGTGGCATTGTATCACATGCATTAAATAATGAGAAGAAATGTTCGTACCACTGATCTATAGGTATGGAACTGTAGATTACTGATTTTCTGTTCACTGACCTGATTGTCTGCCAAATAGCTTAGAATCATGTATTGACTGCTTTAATTTAATCAACCTTGCTTGATGAGAGAGAGAGAGAGAGAGAGAGAGAGAGAGAGAGAGAGAGAGAGAGAGACACACACACACACACACACACACACACAGAGGCACACAAACAGACGCACGCACTCACACACACACACACACACACACACACACACACACACACACACACACACATACACACACACACACACACAGAGTCATGTGAGTACATAGCAGTCACATGCACAGATTTCTACCATCTCTTCATCTATCCGTAATGCCGTGTGGTCTTCGTAGAATAGAATAGAATAGAATAGAATAAATTTTATTGTCATGAAACCTCAGGGTTTATGAGACACAATATCATAGAAGAAGAACAAAACAATCATACACAAATTTCCCTAATAATGACTGAGCATTCTCTATAGTCATTAACTGGCTTGGAACAATATTTGAAGCATTAGTATTAAGACATTGTATGCCCTTCATTAAAATATTTCTGTTGGCATCAAACTTTTCACAGTGATCAAGAAAATGAACTTCGTCTTCCAATACATTACAACGATTGCAAAGTCTTTGATCTCTAGACATATGCAGATATCGTCCTTTTTCTATTCTTAAGTCATGGGCGCTGATCCGAAGTCTTGTTAACGCTTGTCTGTGCCTCGGATCTGTAACAGTGATTAAATAATTTTCTGTTTCATATTCTTTTGCAATGGTGTTGTAAAAATTAAGTTTTGATGAGTTGTTTTTCTTTTCTTTCCAATATCGAATATATTCATTTTCTAACTTTTCTGATATTACAACTTTTAGTCTCCGTATACTGAACGTAAATTGATTTGTCCAAACATGGCCCATATTTATATTAATCAATATATCTTTAACAAATGTCAACCAAGGATCATTTTTGTCCACTTGATAATGTATGCATTTATACATTTTATGGGCAAGAGAATTTTCTGACAAATCGAGAATGTGTAGCCAATATATTGTTTGACATATTATTTTTAAACTCACTGGAAATCTGCCTAATTCTCCTAATACAGGAAGTACCATTGACTTTTTGTTAACTCCAAGAATTTGTTTACAAAATTTGATATGTATTTTTTCGTGTGCAAATTTACTTATCAGGCAGTCATCAAATAGCTTTTTTAATTCAAAGGAGTCAGTTTGTTTGGTTTGGTAGGGGAACCATACTTCTGCCCCGTAGATTGATATTGGAGTTATTAACGCATCATATAATTTGACCATTGTATTCATATTAAATTGTATTTCTAAAGGTCCTGTGTAGAGTATGTAATGCTTTGCTCGCTTGTTTACTTAAGTGTTCCTGTGCTTTCAATAGACTTCCATTCTTGTGGAAAATGATTCCCAAATATTTGTATTCGTCAGTCGTTTGAATTATGTTTTCACCACAGTAAAAATAGATTGGTAAACCATTGACTTCCGGGAATAGGCCGGAGGACGTCCGGGAAAGACCGGAGGACACTGGGAAAGACCAGAACCAAGGGCTCTGTGGGCTGGCTCCCCACTTTGCCTTAAACATGTGGCTACTAAGAATAAAAGGAAAAGATGCTCCCAGGATTCACCGAAAGGGGGAGAGAATGATGAATCCATCGGTGCTCAACCAATCATGACTGCAAATCCCAAACGGACTATGAACATGGACCAAATGGAATATCCATGTGTCTGTGGAAAGCGTTTCGCTACCACCCGTGGCATGAAGATCCACAGAACAAAGATGGGATGTGTGAAGACTCATCTGAATGAGCAGCAGCGCACTGCATCAGCAGACAAGACGTCGGAAGACCAAGGCCAGGATTTAAACCACAGTGCCAAGGACATCCATGCTGTTGGTTCGGATGAGGAATTTGCGCAGGCCCTCGATGCCAGGTGCCTGAAACTCAACCTGCCACGAGCAAACGAAACTGAAGATTGGGAGAAACTGGATGCAAAAATCGTCCAAAGACTCGATGCACTGATAGGGAAAAGCACCCTGGAACACAAACTAGCCACATATGGGGACATTGTGTATGCCACATGTAGAGACGCCTATGGAGCAAAACTACCCAAAGAGAAAACACCTCCAAAGAAATCCAGACGCCAAGAAAAGATGGACAAGATCAGGGTCCAAAAGAAAAACCTCAAGATGCAAATGAAGACCGCACTGCCACCTGAAAAAAAAGGCTTGGAAAAACTCTGGAAAGACCTGAAAGCAAAACACAGCGCCCTCAGCAAAGCGGAATCTGCGAGGAAAAGGAAGAGCAAAAAGAAGAAGACACAAGAGCGCTTCTTCAGAGACCCCTTCCAGTTTGCCAGAACACTGTTTGAGCAGCCAAAATCTGGGACCCTAAGTGTGGACAAAGGAGTTCTTGAGCAGCATCTGAGGAAAACATACTCTGACCCACAGAGCAAAGCACCACTCGACATTCAAGGTCTGGTGTGGCCAACCAACCCTGAGGAACAGTTCAATGGCAAGCCTCCAACGTTGGCGGAAATCAAGAAGGTGGTCGACAAAGCCAGAGCCAAATCATCACCAGGGCCAAACGGAATACCTTACCAGCTTTACAAGAAATGTCCCAAGGTGCTGGAGTGGCTCCACAGACTGCTGCGATCGGCTTGGAGAAACCAGAAGATCAGCGGCCAGTGGATGACGGCAGATGGTGTGTACATCCCCAAAGAGCAAAACTCAAGTGACATCAGCCAGTTCAGGCCAATATCACTACTGAACGTCGAAGGGAAAATCTTCTTCTCTGTCATGGCAGCAAGGCTGACCAAGTACCTGATGGAAAACAAGTACTTGGATGTGTCAGTCCAGAAAGGTGGCATCCCAGGCGTGGCTGGCTGTGTAGTACACGCCACAATGATCTGGGACGCAATCCAAAAAGCAAAAACAGAAAAGAGAGACCTGGACGTAGTGTGGCTTGATCTGGCAAACGCATATGGATCTGTGCCCCATGAGATGATACAGTTGGCTCTTGAGATGTACCATGTGCCAAAGAACATCCGCGACATGCTCAAGAAGTACTTCAATGGCTTCTCAATGCGGTTCTCTACCAAGGAGTACACAACAGACTGGATCAACTTGGAAGTGGGTATTGCAATGGGCTGTGCAATTTCCCCAATACTGTTCGTGCTGGCAATGGAACTCATCTTGAAAGCAGCAACAAACAACGCGAGACAAACAGACCTTGGCGATGGATACAAGATGCCTCCTCTCAAGGCCTTCATGGATGACACTACAGTGATTTCATCCAGAGAAGACGAGACACGTCGTGTGCTGGAGAGGCTGGACGACATAGTTGCCTCATCCAGAATGAAGTTCAAGCCAAAGAAATCACGGAGTCTCTCACTGAGGAAAGGAAAAGTGGCCGGATCTGTGGTCTTCAGTGTTGCCAACCAGGCCATTCCAACAGTCACAGAAGAACCAGTCAAGAGCCTTGGAAGATGGTATGATGATACGCTGAAAGACACACAAAGAGCAAAATAAACCAAGCAGATGGCGGAGGAAGGCTTGGAGACCATTGACCAGTGTGGGCTCCCTGGCAAATACAAGGTCTGGTGTCTGCAGTTCATGCTGATACCAAAGCTCCTGTGGCCTCTGATGATATACGACATCTGCACCAGCATAGTGGAGGCAATGGAAGCCAAAATCAACAAGTTCACAAGGAAATGGCTTGGTGTCCCACCCTGTCTGACTGACATAGCGCTGTACTGTCGCCAAGCAAAGCTGAAACTACCACTGAAATCCATCCTGGAGGAATACAAAGCAGGGAAGATCAGACTTCAAAGCATGCTGGAGGACTCAGGAGACAAGGTGGTAGAAGCAATCAAGCCCCAGCTGAAGACAGGCAGAAAATGGAAAGTTCAAGAGGCGATGGATTCTGCAAAAGAAAGTCTCAAGATCAGAGAAATAACAGGACACACACAGACCAACAGACAAGGACTGGGGGTGACCAAAACTGAATGGTGGTCAAAGGCCAAAGGAAAAGCCAAAAGAGACATGATGATTCAGGAGATGAGAAAAGAAGAAGACCAAAAAAGACTCCAAAAAGCAGTCCAGCAGAGCCAGCAAGGGCAATGGACAACGTGGGAGAATGCACTCCAAAGAAGTCTCACTTGGAATGACATTTGGCGCATGGCCCCTCTCAGGATCAGCCTCATTCTCAGATCTGCATATGACCTCTGCCCTCAAATGCAAACCTGGTGAAGTGGGGGAAAACAGACGATCCTGCATGCCCCCTCTGCCATGAAAAACAAACAGTGGAGCATGTCCTAAGCTCATGTAAAGTAGCCCTGGCTCAAGGAAGGTACACATGGAGGCACAACCAAGTGCTCAAAGAGATTGTACAAGTAGTCTGGGCTAGTACCAACACCACAAAAGGGAAAATCAGGACTCCAAAAGCACCCGCAACATTCTTCACGGCAGGAGGCGGCAAATCATGGCCAAGAACAACACTGCCACTCGAAACATGCAGGCAGAGTCTGCTGGACGGGGCAGATGACTGGGAGTGCACTGCAGACCTCCCAGAATGGAAGAGTCACCCAGAGATCATCAGCAAGAGTGGCATGAGACCAGACATAGTAGTCCACTCTAAGTCAACCAAGCAGCTGATCATGATCGAGCTCACGGTGCCATATGAGAACAGAATGGAGGCAGCTCAAATCTACAAGACTGAAAAGTATGCTGATCTGGCGAACAGCCTGAGGAGAGAAGGCTATCAGGTCAAAGTCCTCACTGCAGAAATTGGAGCTAGGGGGTTTGTAGGAACGTCTGCATACAGCCTCATGAAACAGCTCTCAGTTGCAGGGAAGGAAAAAACCAGAGCCCTGAAAGCAATGGCAGAAGCGGCAGAGAGGTGTTCAAGCTGGATCTGGTCAAGGAGGAACAAAAGTGAACTTCATGAGGCTTAATTTCCCTACAAATATCAGGTGTCCCTGTGGCTCAGTGGTTGAAGCGCGAGTCATTAAGTGGAAAATGAGCATGTCCAGAGGGTCATGGGTTCGAATCCCAGCCATGGCTCGTCCCAAGATGGGAAAAAAAGGGGCAGCAGAGGGACATCCGGAGTCATGAACCGGGTGTGGCCCAACCCCCCTAGAGTGTCAGGAGATAAGGGCCGAAACACTTGCTTGAAGGGGGCTTCTCTTCTGAGGACTCTCTGCTGCCACGCTCTCCACGAGTTTCTTTCTACAGATTGGTACTTTGGTGCTTGATTTTGTAAATATAACTACTTTTTTTTTTCTCTGTTTATTCTTAACCCCCAACATTGGCAATAGTCATGTAAATTATATAGTTTTTGTTGGAGACCAGTTTTTGTAAGAGAAAGAATAATGAGATCATCTGCATATAATAAACATGGAATCTTACAAGCATTCAAGTCATCAAATTTGGGTGAATCATTATTATCCATACACCCTACAATGTCATTTATGAAGACATTAAATAAAGTAGGGCTGAGAGCATTTCCTTGATGTACTCCCTTACGGACAATAATTTCTTTACTCAAAAGGCCATGTGATCTTGTTTGAATGGTAGCATTCGTATACATATCTTTAATTATATCAAAACAGTTTCCATTTATACCTATTCTGTTCAATTTTAACAGCATTGCTTCATGCCATACATTATCAAATGCCTTTTCAAAATCGACAAAGCATCCATATAATCTGCCATTTTTAATTTTTAATACCTCATTTATAATATTTTTTTAGAATAAAAATGTGATCAACTGTTCTGTGATTCTTTCGAAATCCTGCCTGTTCTTTGACTAAAAGTTGATTTTGTTCTAGGTAATCCGTCACTCTATTATGGATAATCGTACAAAACACTTTTCCCAAAGTATTGGTAAGTGTTATTCCCCGACAATTGTTTGGATCCCCTGGATTACCATTCTTGTATAATGGGATATTCAAACCTTTTTTCCACCAATCTGGATAAATTCCTCTCTTAAAAATAAGGTTAAACATTTTTGTAATGATACGTATGGTAATTGGAAGACTAGTTTTAACCATCTCATTAGTTATGCCATCCATTCCTGGTGATTTGTTATTTTTTTTATGTAGGCAAGGTTTTTTAATTTCACCAGGTGATATAGGCAAATTAATCTTTGATAACATGGTATAGTTCATTTGTCTATTTTTCAGTTCAACATCTACTTTTTCCTTTTGGTCTTTGTCTACATTTACTTCTTTTCCGACGATTTTTTCAAGATGTAAAATCCATTTTGAAGCATTTAATTGATGAACACAGTTGGTATTTTCACTAATGTTTTGTAAGTTTTTTAATGTTTTCCATGCCGTCTTTGGATCTTTGTAAAGAGATTCATTAATCTCATTGACAAGAAAACTGGCGTATGTTTTTTTCTTTTGTTTTATTAATTTATTATATATTTTGCGTTTTGTATAATACTTTTGACATAGACATTTATTGTAAGGTTGTCTATTTAATGCATTCAATATGGATCTGAGATCTTTCCTGTGCTCATAGCATTCTCTATCAAACCATTTCTTGTTCTTTTTTCTTTTAAAATGGCGAATCTTAGATCTCTTCTGAAGACTAATACTGGCCGCTGACGTCAGCATATGTGTAAAGTCATTTACAATCTCGTTTAGTGAACAATGAGAAATAGTGGTTTCATTCTCAACATATTTATCCAAATTGTGTTCCACTTGGAGAATTTGTTCCTTTATCCATGGCATTGTTAACGCTTTTAAATATTTTTCCTCTGACAATGTTTCCCAAAAATATCGATCACTTACGTTCTTTGAGCTTAGTCTTTCGTTAAGTAAAGTTTGTGAGGACACATTATTCGTTTTCACTTTTGGTGTAAGATCAGAAACTAGAATTTTTAGTTCGACAGGACAGTGGTCTGACCATGTCATAAGGGGATAAACTTTCATACTTAATATTTCTTTTTTCATATTGTTAGAACAAATAAAGTAATCAACAACGCTACAACCATTTTGTTTGTAGCAGGTAAAATGTCCATCTAAATCACCTAATGTTCTTCCATTAAGAATACATAAATGATTTTCAAGACACATGGATGCAAGTCTTCTTCCAGCTTTTTGAACACATTTGTCCATAGAGTTTCTGTCATGAATGGTTTCAAAAACATAATCATTCGGTATATGATATCTATTATTTTCACATTCCATTTGATTATGATCAGGGATGTTTCCAGTTCTTGCGTTGAAATCACCACATATTATAATGTCTCCATGTTGGTTATGTTTTTCTATGCTTTCTTCTAATTTATCCCATATATCTAAAGTGTGCTCTTTTCCGAAGGACGATGTTTCAGGAGGAATGTACACACAGCCAATAAAAGTCTTTTTGTCGTTAGCAGTACTTCTCACCATCAACCACACAATGTCACTGTTACTGCTTGGTAGAACAGTAATATTTTGTCGCAAATGTTCCTTAATGTATACTGATATTCCACCAGAGGACGTCACCGCCTTTTTTCGCTTTGGTCGTACATAGTGAAGTCCTGGTGCAAAAGTTGGAATGAACAGATTTCTGGCAGTATCTTTATTAAGGTGAGTTTCTTGTAAGAGAAGAATGTCATATTGACGAAAATATCTTACTACAGTTTCGTCTGTTAATTTATTTGTTGCAAGGCCATCGATTATCTCTTTGTACCCCTTAAGGTTCCATGATAATATTTTCAGTACCATTTTTGACATTTTTAACAAGATGATACTAACGATTATAACAACAATAACAGCAATACTTAAAAAGAAAAATACGTATGAAATAGGCGGTGGAAAACAGGAGACTTTAACACCTAAATCAGCTTGTCAGGCCAGTGCTTGTGTAAAATCAGTACTCATAATAATGTTCCACTTGTTCATCGTTTTGGAACCAGTTTCCTTTGACACGCTGTCTAAAATCGTAGTCACTGTGGGTCATTCTGTCTCTGCTGTGGGGAATGTAGTCGTATCTCCTGCGGAAACCCAGTTGTGATTCTGTTGCGTAGTCATTCTGATGGACAGGGTGCCGTAGTTCTGGTCCTGGATGGGAAATGCGTCGTGGTCTCCAGGTGTCTGGCTGGTTGTTGTGGTACTTGCTGCCATGAGTGGTTCTACTCGGAAAGGAGCTGTTTCCACTGTAGAAAAGAGGTGGTCTGTTTTGTTGCCTTTCCCTGGTATAGTTTTCTCTGTAGTCATATCTGTTGTCAAAATGTCGGGCATATCTGGCATTGAATTGAGGCCGCCGATTCTTACGATTTTCCCATTCATTGTTTAGTGGTTGTTTCCGTCGAACTTTTTGTTTTGGTTTTTCCCAGAACATACGGTCAAACATTCGACCAACGTTGCCCACAAGCATGCTTGCTCCTTTCCTATTTGGATGAACTTCATCTCGTAGATGGAAGTTAGCTCGCAAATTTTCATGACCAAGGAAGGAAATGTTTGGGATGTCATGCAACTTTGTGTACAACAAAGCATTCAGCAAGTCGGCTTTGTG
Source organism: Conus canariensis (assembly GCA_033310375.1). Classification (NCBI taxonomy): domain Eukaryota; kingdom Metazoa; phylum Mollusca; class Gastropoda; order Neogastropoda; family Conidae; genus Conus; species Conus canariensis. Next base: position 9,047,999 of record CM065742.1, on the reverse strand, counting down.
ATTTAGTTCTTCTGACTTTGTTGCCGTGACTTTGCTGATGACTATTTTTGAGTCTGGATATATCTCTTGTAACTTTGATACATTTGTGGCGAAGTCCTTGGTAACTGATTCAGCACTATTCTCTTTCAGGTCGTTGATGCCCGTGTGGAGCAGTATGGCGTCTGGACTCTGGTCTGTGTTCCTGTAGGTTTTCCTGAGAATATTTATACTTTGTGTTGTTCTCTTCGTAACATTCAAACCATACGAACGACCTAATCTGGTGGCGTCCACATCTCTCATGATGGAGTCATGAAAGATGATGATTTGAGGGAGCTGGCTTTGTTCTTGATGCCCTTCCTGTGAAATGGGATTGCTGTGATCTGAGGTAGTTGTTTCACCATCTGAGTCACTGCTCTCATAATTTACAGGCGTGTTTGGCAAGCTGCTCTTTACATCTGTTGTTTTAGCGTTGTTGTTTTTTTTATTTTTTGTTGTTGTGAGTTTTCCATTTGTCCACAATGTTTGGGGTTATTCTTCTTATTCAGAATGTCGCTCTTTGCCGCATTTTTCTCGCTGTCTTTTTTAGGGGGATCGTCATCACCAGTATGACGTTTCGCTGAGGTATTCTTTGTAGTGGGGACAGACGAGGTGTCTGAGGTTCTGCTGGTTGTCACCTGGGAGTTTGGTGTATTTGGGGTGTGTGGAGACTTTGATGTCTCGACAGTCAGCGGTGTATGCTGATGAACATGGGTTGTGTGGGGACCAGGGATGGAGATATCCTGTTTGCTGTTTTTCAAAGGAGTCGTCATAACTCTGGTTTCTCTACTGCCGCTTGAAGGGATCAGAGGGTCATGTGAAGTAGGCTTCTTCCCGAAAATCGATTTCAGTGAAAACTTCAGTGTTGTCGAGAATTGTTCATTCTTTTCGTCTGTCTGTGTTGAAGTCTGCCTAGTATTTCGTCCACTCTGTTCACTGTATCGTTTTTCTTTTTCATGTGTCTTCTCAAGACTGACGCTTCTAAAAGCATTCACAATTTGAGCAACTAGGTCTTGATTTCTTTGAGGATGTTGTAGGTCCGCGACGGAGAAGGCAAGATTCTGAATAGACGATTCCAAGTTCCGAAGAACTGAGGTGATAGTCTGATGTTGTGATTTTAGAATTTGTTCTAGAAGTTGTTGGTTGTAACTTTCTGCGTCATTGACGTGTTTCTTGGAGAACGTCTTCTTCAATTTTTTTGTCTCGAAAGATAGTGCTGCATGTTTTGCATGTGAATTTTCTTTGCGATCGGACAAAAATACATATTTGGTATGGTGGAAGTTCTGTGCAGGAATAGTGTATAGGTCTTGAGCAGTCGGAACATTTAAGGCATTTCTCTTTTCGTTTAGTGTTTCCGCAGATGCAAGCCGTGGTTGTATCTTGTTCTTCTTTTCGATATTCAACGTCAGACTGTTCATTATCTCTATCAACATCGTCACTCTGTTCTATGTCTTCTTGAACAACATTGTTGTCGGTTTCGTACTCACCGTCGTCAAATATGGGTGGATTTTCATGACCGGCTTGCCGCATCGCAGCCAAGGCTTCCTCCAGTGTATGGTATGATTTGTGGGTTGCCTTGGGAAAACCGGTCACCGATCGAGATGCATCATTCCAATTATTAAAGATGCCAATTTGCCTACCTTCGCTCACTGCATACAGTTTGGGATCTTTTTTGTTGTCTTCCTCGATGTCATTCTTTTAATTTTTTCAGCACATTCCTGACAAGGATTTAAGGTGATTTTTAGTCGTGAAAATGCGTTGTCCCTGTTGTCATCTCATCAACCGGAAGAGAGAGTATCTGCTGACGGTTTTACTGTCCTGTGGTGCCGGAATGGAGCAGGTCTCGATGAAAAGCAGCTCAAGGAACACCTGTCGGCGTGGTGCCAGAGTGGAGGCATGGCTAGTTCCGTTACATCCAGATGCTCACACACAGTCTGCAGATGACGAGCGGACGGTGCTGTTCAGATGTTGCTGTAAACAGTCAGGGAGGATGGAAGTAAGCTGAGGCTGGCACTGGGGAATGTTTTTCAGCACTGGATGAAAACAAGGTTAGTCTAGACTTCTTTTAGGCATGGATCTGAGGAACAGGAATTTACTCACCAGTAGAAAGAAGAAAAAGATGCGCCCAGAAGTGTGGGTGGGATCCGGAGAAGTACTGTCCCGAACCAGTCAGCTGGGAGCAATCCTGCACCACCCTTGGAAGCCTGCGCTGTGTTCACATAGGGTGCAGGCACGCACAGAGCATTCCATTAAGACGTCAAGGGACATAATTGCTCCCTGGCAGATGCCGTTGTGTAATGGCCACTGGATGAGACACGACAGAACTTCCACGGGAGCATTCCTATGAGTACCGGCCCATACATCATGATGGGTGATGACTTGTTTGAGACTTGGAAAGATCTATAATGAAAACAGTTCTGAACACAGGTCACAACCCGTCATTTCTGGAATCCAGGTCTGAAACATTGTCGTTTCCAGAATCAGTCTTCTTCCTAGGTTTCCTTACCTGATGAACGGAGTCGCCGATAAGTGATATTGTTGCTCTTTCCGGACCCGATACGTTTATTACACCCATCCATACATAGCAGGTGAGTTTGGGGAGGTATCTGTGCTTCAGGGCTTTAACACTCCGGTTCGCTTCATTACAGCGTGTGTGTGTGTGTGTGTGTGTGTGTGTGTGTGTGTGTGTGTGTGTGTGTGTGTGTGTCTGTGATGAAAGTGAGCCCTAGGCACACACACACACACACACACACACACACACACACACACACACACACACACACACACACACACACACACTCGCCTCTGTTTCTCCTCTTCCATCCTCGCTTTCACCCATTTCTATACACCCACGCTTGGATACAAATATACATGCGTTCACCCACACATTCTCGCCTGCACGCAAATCGTCTTCACGCACCCACACGAAAAGTCACAACCCTACTGGTGTTAAGTATTATTCATCACGGAGAATGCGCGGGTTTGCAGAAGGAAGGAATGCATTAAGGCAACGACATGTCCTTTCACATAGAGCTCTGGAAGCTACCACTTCATTGTGATCCGCCCATCCAAAAGTCGCGGGTTCGAATCCCGGCAGCGCTAGAGAGAGAGAGAGAGAAAAAAAAAAAAAGTTGGCCGCAGAAGGGATCTGGGAGTCATGACCTGGTTGCGGCCTTGACCCCTTAGAGTGTGAGGAGTTCAGGGCCGAAACACTTTTTTTTTTTTTTTTTTTTTTTTGCTGTCCCACCTCTGTGTCACCTCAGAGGCAGTGCACCCACGCCGCTCATTCCGACACCCCGTCCACAGCCACAGCCCGGTCGGCCCCGCCGCAGCCCCGGCACGGCAATCCACAGGGAACAGTCAATGTCAAGTCGTCAAGAGGCAACCCACCGGAGGAGACACTGCACTGCTGCCGAGTCACTTCGGTGGTGTTCAGTGGCGCCTGTTCTGATCTAACATACACAGGACACCACCTACTAAGCCCCCTACTGACGACAATAATTGCTTAGTCGCGGAGCCAGCGTGAGTGAGCTCTCCCCCCCCCCCCCCCCCCCCCGGAGGGCGCCACCACGTCCGTCCAACGACAGCCCCCATGGACTCGCCGACACCGGTGACCCCGACGGAACCAAACCAAGGCCATAGACGTGGAGAGGACATCGAAATTGAGGTCACCATGAGAGCAGGGCATGAAGGGCCACAGAATTTGAGACATTTTTTTTTTTATGCTGATCGATGACAATGAGGATGATTAAGATGATGCTACGGATTTCCATTTCGGTCTGAGACTACATGACAGGGCTGTACTCTACGCTTCCTTTCGTAATATATCCCGGCGTCAACCAGGCCCGAGAGATACAGGCACCTGCAGTGTTGGTCAGGAAATTTGAGCAACACTCTCAGAAACTCATCCTTTAAATGGATGAAACTCGACTGTGTGGTCCCAGTCTTCCCAACTGAATCCGCAGCAACTCAACTCTGGGTAGGAGCCGGTCGGGCAGAAAAACCCACATGACTTCTGATGGGATTCGAACCCACGACCTCCCAGCCGGGAGTCCGCGACGCTAACCACTTCGCCCCGGCGGCTGGTGGGGCCGAAACACTTGTCTGAGGGAAGGGGGGGGGGCGGAGAGGGAGTTCCTCTTTGAAG
>CM065742.1:9016337-9038837 GCA_033310375.1 Conus canariensis | reverse complement strand
GAACTATGAAAACGCGCTCTGTGTGTGGGTGTGGGTGTCTGTGTGTGTGACTATGTGTGCGTGTGTCTGTGTCTGCGTGTGCGCGCGCGCGTGCGTGTGCGTGTGAGCGTGTGCGTGCGTGCGTGCGTGCGTGTGTGTGTGTGTGTGTGTGTGTGTGTGTGTGTGTGCGTGCGTGCGTGCGTACGTGCGTGCGTGCGTATGTGTGTGTGTTTGTGTGTGTGTGTGTGTGTGTGTGTGTGTGTGTGTGTGTGTGTGTGTGTGCGCGCGCGTGATCGTGCGCGCGCGCGTGTCTTTGTAATGCATGTGTAGATCATAATAACATCAGTCCAAAGTTAGCCAAGAAATGAGATCCACGGTTGTCAGGATTGTTCATGCTCTGTTTCCGGGAAGCACTTGGACATTGGATCTCCCAGGAACTAGATAGGATGGCAGCAGAAACGGCATTTGAAGGCTGGGCGCCAGCAACACGGTAACTGGAGTCTCTGTGCCCCGAGTATTGGCTGGTATTTGGAAGTGAAGCTTTGCTCAAAACACTGTAATCCGATTTTTTTTTTTTTTTTTTTTTTTTTTTTTTTTTGGCGTTGTAAACCAACACGCATAAATGAGGGAAAGGCACGGACACATGTCTGCGCGCGCGATCACTTCATATTAATTTCTCGTGCGCAGTGTGCCCCCACCCTTCCCCTTCCACCACACCATTCTCTCTCTCTCTCTCTCTCTCTCTCTCTCTCTCTCTCTCTCTCTCCTCTCTCTCTCTCTTGATCAGTATGTATACATCCATGACTGAGGAAGAATGTGAAAGTATCTACTTGGCCGAGAAAATGCATGTATACTTGCAAGGTGTTGTTGTTGCTACATTTGCTTTTTCCACAATGTTGTTGTTCCCCCCCCCTCCCCCCCCCCCCCCCCCCCCATCCCAATGTCCCCATTGACACGGGCACGAGGCCTAGTTCAATTAAAATATTTGTCAAATATTTTTCTCTCTCTCTCTCTCTCTCTCTCTCTCTCTCTCTCTCTCTCTCTCTCTTCTCTTTGTCCAGGACGGGGGAAATCGTGATGGTATTGCTTAAGTGCACTAAGTTGATGTATTATTGGTCAGGCTTAACACACCGAGGTTATCTTTGCACTCATACACGCATATGCACACTCATGCGCCCACCAAACATTCATCTCTCTCTGGGAATGGGATGTCACGCATTCGTTTCTCTCCTAACACGACTGAGCACAAGAAATCCAATTTCTATGCTACTATAATCAAACATGAAAATCCAATTACACAAAATGAACAAATCAACACATAAAAGATCAATACTACCTAATCCCAGGTTATAATAAAAATGGCTTCTTACCTGGCCAGGTTTTCACACACACAACCACGCTTTCACACCACACCACAGTTCTTGAAAAGTCTCTTCACGTCTTCTTCAGCACTGCTTGATGGTGATGCCCTTGGTTGACTGGCTCCAGGTTTCAGGACTGGGTCTTCGTGGTCGTCTCTGGGATCTCGACGTAGAACTCTTCTTCTTCGTCTCCTTCACCCACCTCTGGGTTCAAATTCAGTTTGTCTGTCTTCACCCACCTCTGGGCTTCAAACTTAGTTTTCTTCTCTTCCAGCTTGTCTTTCCCTAAGACTTTGCTGTCTCTTCTATCTCCCAGACCACGTTGCTCTCGACCCGTTCTCTGTCCTGCCCACCCTTCTCTCTTCTCTCTCTCTCTCCTCTGCCTTCTCTCTCTCTCTCTTGGTGTTCTTCTCCTTCTCGTTGTTCTCCCTCACTTTATATAGGAATGGAAACAAAGGATTCCCCTTCGGGCCATGCCTTTGTCCATGCTGCTTCTCAAACCCCTAGTTCACAAGTGCTGTGAATTCTCCATTCGCTACATTCTCCACACATCTGCATTTACACACATCCCTACCTAATTGATTAGCAAACAAACACTTGGCACCAGATGGACATCGAAAATTCCCGCCGACTTCGGAGGCCACTTTAACACAGTAATTATCTTAAAGAGGGCTACGATAACAACATCCACGCGCGTTCAACCAGCCTGACAATAGAACCAACCCAGTGACCCACGGCAATACCATCCGAACGAGTCCAAGACTCCTGCTCTTCACTGACTGTTTACAAAAGAACCTCAGCTGACTGAGTATTTAGCACTCACTTGGTGCACCGAGGTCCTAGCGGTTATGTTCCTCTCCCCTTTCGCTGTCGGGCAGGTCCGAACTCCTTACTACCTTAGGTGCCATCTGTTACCTGACCGCTTCGTCCTCCTTGACACAGTTCGACCGTGTGCGATGGGTAAGGCATACTTGTTAATGGTTCTATTACCTATTTGTATACTATGTACAACGCCCCTTTTGCCTCTAAGCGTTTAATGCCTTTTGTGAGAGGTTTCACGCACTTGACAAATTCCCCCCACTTCAAGACAATGCCCTGCATTGGCTAAAACACATTCAAGGTGCTGAAACTCTCACAATTCTCTCATTTAAACCAACTCTAATCTAGGCCTCTAATAAGCCTACTTACATCAGAGAACGCACGCAAGATTTATTTTGCAACAAAATTAGAGAAAAATCAATACATACACACTAAAAACCAAGCAAATATCAACACCAGTCTGAAACTTCCACCAGCTCTAAGTAGTGTGGCCATATATAGATAAACATTATGTTTCTACGGAAATTCTCTCCCTTACTCTTCATACACGTGGCCCGCAACCGGCCACGTCATGCATACACGACGCTGCACGAGACGCACGCACACGCTCGCAAAAATCGTATGACCATTTTAATTTGGGCTACCGTCCCCTTTTTGTGAGACCCGTCCGATCCCCCTTCCTGTACACACACCTTGCCGTGCCCCTCGGCATGTGCTGCATTGTGCACAGAAACGCCTGATATCGCCTAGGATACCGGGCCAGTAGTACTCTCGCGTCACAACCTTTTGTGTGGCCTTCCTACCGAGATGGCCCGAGGCTGACGTCACATGATTGTCGGACATCACCGCCTTTCTGCGCTGCCTGGGAACGACAACCTGCTTCTTCGTTTTTCCCGAACGCGAATGAGTAAAAGTTCGGTACAATATGCCGTTCTCTAACTCGAACCCGATTGTACCCTCTTTAACATTTTTCTTCTGCCCTCTGTGAGCAAAACCCACCAGTTTTCTGAGCGAGTAATCGCCCTTTTGTTCTGTCCGTAAGTGAGTGGGGTTCGTCTCACCGGACACGCTCCAATGCTTTCTGAAGTGTATGACCGCCTGGGGCCTTTCTCTACCGTCATTTCTTTTCGCTGATTCAACACAGAAATCACGGTCTGGGTCTCCGTACCCACGTGCTCCTGGAATGTTTCCAATTACCAGATCATACGGCGGCTTCGGGACAGCCAAAGCCTGTTGTCATACTGTGCATAAATGCATGCCTGCACTCAGCCCAGCATTCACTCCGTGCACACGCAATCTCTCCAAACAACCAGAAGGCGCACTACAATAACTCTTCTTCTCCCCCTCCTCTCTGGGGAATAATTTACTAAACAATAATCAATTTTCCATCATATTCAACTGGTTTGTCTTCAAGGAATTATTTTTCATTCCTCCTCTCCAGTGGAGGTAAAATCATTCCACAAATCCACTAGTTGGGACCAAATTTCATCTCATTATACATAATACTTCACAAATATATCTTTGACCGGTTTCTCCTCCTCACTGGAGAAACAATGTATATATTCTCAAAGACAAATCAAAAGATGGCTTAAAATATAGTAGTATCAACTGAGTTCATCAGGGGGAACAATTAAAAAATCATTATGGGTCAACATGACAAATGCTTTCTTTTCTCACAGCTGGTGCAGTCGTTGTCTTCTACAGCTCGATTCTCCAACCTGGAGACGATTAGGTGCTGCCGCAGCACTGTAGCCCAAATATTTGTGCGACTGCCTAACTGGTGCTGCCACAGCACTGGGAAGGGCTGAAACACGAATGAAGTCCGTGTAAGTAATCTATTTCAAAATCTGAATAATCATAAATTCTTTTCCCTTTTTCCCTTTTCTTAACTTCTCTCTTTCTTCTCTCCCCATCTGTCTATACCTCACCTGGTAATGGTGAGTCGCAGGTGGAACTCGTTCTTCAAACAACCTGTCCGGTCAGTGTCCCCAAGCCATCTCCTTCCTATTCCTTATTTTTCCCTCCTGCGCTCTTTTTGAGTACACGTTCAGTGAGTACTCGTCTAACTCTACGCATTACCAGCCCATGGTTGCTGACGAATGGACAACGTCCGTCCATTCAACCAATAATTGCCCTACGTCTATAGCCACCAGCGACACCGATCACACTGGTCAGGCCATTCAAACTTTCTTTTCTTTTACCTTTCCTCACCCTACCTAGGGAAATGCTTTATAACAAATAAGGGCGTACGCGATGGAACGTCACATGTCGCCATGTGAGGCTACATCACATGACACCCCCCATCCCGGGGTGAAAAAAAAAACTTTCGTCAAGAAATTTTTTTTTTTTTAAATACACATACATATCTAATTAATATACAACTTCAGCCATCAATCATCAATTTTTTATCATTCAAGAGTTTCCATCAATGCATAGAACTAACCTTTATGAACATCATAAAGATCCAAAATCACATTCCAAAATCTTAGTTTGAGAAAAAAAAATACAATCAGTTTTGTTTAGTTTTTTAAAAACAAATTCATACTCCATCACCACAAATCACAAGTTACAGTGACATGAAAAACATATGATACTGATTATTCCAAATGCCAATCATATATATATAGCAAAATGTAAACAGTTTTTCTAGCGTGTTGTCACATAATCATATGTCCCAACATCATCACAAAATGAGAATTTCCTCATGACTCACTTGATGAGAAAAATTTGGCAAGTGACAAGTCTTTGTTCAAGCAAAATATACAATATAGTAATCCACTCGAAAGTTAAACACTTTTTTCATTCTTCACAATGGACCAACGTGAAAAAAACAACAAAAAGCACTTGTAACACATCAAATGAAGTATTCTGCACCCATTCACAAAGTAGCATCCCACAACGAGCCACCAATGCCAATACATATGCACTTTTGGAGAAAGATCAGTCACAACTACTTATCAATTCAGACTGACGTTAGCAGTCATAACGCTGCCAAAATATCAATCAAGTCTTTCCACAATGAAAACAAACAGCAGAATAAAAAATCTGTCCACAATGAAAATAAACAGCAGTTACAGCAGCACGAAGGATACTGTGCACTCACGCACGAGACAGAAAATCTGCCATGATATTCTGAGTTCCAGGTAATGGCTCAATGTCAAACTTGAACTCCTGCAATGACAAAGCCCATCTTAACAGCCTGCTATTTTTGGTCTTGGACGACTGCAAAAACGTCAATGGCCTGTGGTCGGTTTGTAACCGAAACTGTCTTCCAGTCAGGAATCTGGCAAATTTCTCACAAGCCCAAACAATGGCAAGACACTCCCTCTCAATTGTTGAATATTTGACTTGTGTGTTAGAGAACTTTTTACTTGCATATTGGACAGGGTGTATCAATCCATTCTTTTCCTGCAACAGTACAGCTCCCATGCCTTTAGAGCTGGCATCAGTTCTCAAAACAAAATCCTCTGAAAGAGAGGGCAAAAGCAACACAGGAAATGAATTGAGGATGTTTTGAACACATTCCAGCGCTTTCTGGCACTCATCTGACCAGAAGATACTTTTGTTTTTTGTTCCTTTTGTCAAGTCACTCAAAGGGGCTGTCAAGGACGCAAAGTGCGGTACATATCTTCTGTAATAGGACAACAATCCAATGAGTGATCTGATCTGTTTCTTTGTACTGGGTCTCTTCAAGGCCAAGATCTTTTCTACTTTCTTTTCCTCTGGTGTCATTTTCCCAACAGAAATGACATGACCCAAAAACTCAAGAGTCTGGAATCCAGCACGAATTTTGGACGGTCTAGCCGTCAGACCAAAATTCCGGAGTTTACAAAAAACAGCTCTCAAGTTTTCCAGAAGATCATTCCATGACTTTGCAGCAAGCAAAATGTCATCAAAAAAACTTACTGCTCCACACTCATGAAGTTTTAGTGCGCGCATCATTCTGGCAAAAGAAGCTGGGGCGTTTTGTAAACCAAATGGCATTTTCGTCCATTGAAACAGTCCAAAAGGTGTCTGAAAAGCTGTTTTTTCCTTGTCTGCTTCAGCCATCGGGATTTGCCAATATCCTTTAGTCAAATCTATTTTGACAAAATATTTTCCTTCTGAGAGTTGACAAAGAAGTTCCTCAATGTCTGGGATAGGTTCTGCATCAAACACAGTGATTTTGTTTAACTCCCTGTAATCGATGCAAAACCGCACCGAGCCATCAGGTTTGTCCACCAATACAACTGGTGAGCTGTATGGTGACGAGGACGGTTCAATAACTTTCAACCCGAGCATGACTTGAATCTCTCTTTCGACAACCTGCTTTTTCGCAAATGGGAGAGGGTATGGTTTGACTCGGACCGGGTTTTCCATACTCAAGTGAATAGTATGGGGTACAATTGCTGTCACTGTCCCTGGGGTATCAGTCAGAACATCCTGAAAGTCCTTCAAAATACCTTCCAATTGTTCTTTCTGAATCAAAGACAAATCATCACACACAATGACATCACGATAAGTTTCTCCCTTGACAGAAAGAGTGGGCAGAGGTACAGTATCATCTATACTGGTAGACGTTAACAATCCCACATTTGTTGTTTGTACAGTCTTTGCTCTGTCTCTGTATGTAACATCAGGTACAAAATCAGAATCAATGATTTCTGTAACAGCCACATCTGTTTCAGACACTGGACACATCCATTCAATTGAATCATTAATGGCAACATTTGTACGTTCAACATACTTTTTAGCATGTTTACATGGAACACCTTTTCAGTATTTGCCATTTTCACTTTGTAGTTTACTCCAGAAAGTTTTTCAATGACATCAAAGGGACCTTTCCACATGACACGGAGTTTGTTGTGCTCGTCTGTCAACAGGACAAGTACCTTGTCACCTACACTGAATGAACGTGCCTTTGCTTTCCTGTCAGCAAAGTCCTTATACAAATCAGTTTTCCTGTCAGCTGACTGTTGGGCAAGTTCACATGCGTCTTTTATTCGGTTATGTAGGTCATAGACATATTGGTAAACGTTCTTGTCTTCAGGTATGTCTGTCTTGTTCGTCCACTGTGTGACTAACAGATCCAAAGGACCCCGTGGTGAATGTCCAAAAAGCAATTCAAAAGGCGAAAACCCCAACGTTTCGTTCGGCAGTTCCCTGTATGCAAAGAGCAATGCAGGTATAAAACGATCCCATTCTTGAGGCTCCTGCCTTGTGACTTTTCTCAACATGGACTTTAATGTTCCATTAAATCTTTCAACCATTCCATTGGACTGGGGATGGTATGGCGTGGTTGAAACAGAAGAGATCGACAGCAGTCTGTATATTTCCTTCATGAGGTCTGAAATGAACTGTGTCCCGCAATCTGACAGAATTTCGTCGGGAAGTCCTACTCTGGAAAAAATAGACAGCAGTGCCTCAGCGACAGATACAGTATCGATCTTCTTCAGGGGAATTGCTTCGGGAAATCTTGTCGCCGTGTCGACCAAAGTGAGAATATACCGATTTCCCGAGGAAGATGGTGGGAAAGGGCCGACAAGGTCAATGGCCACCTTCTGAAAGGGAACCGAAATTAGGGGCATTTTGTGCAAAGGTGCACATGGGACGCGACCTTTTTGAGTAAATCTTAAATAAATGTTAGCGAACCGCCCAGAGAACGTGGACAAATGAGTCACAAGACGAAACACAACTAGTTTCGACCTCTTAGGTCTTCATCAGGTGAGACCTTAACGAATAAAACAATGAAAATTCACTTAGCTTTGATCGCTTCAGATCACTTCGTAGGGTTCAGCGCAAGGAAGAAGGCGTTGAATGAGAACGAGGCTGTTGGAAGGGAAATAGTGAGCGAGTCAAAGTCGTAATGAAGATAATAATATTACTGATAGGAATACTAATAATGGTCAAAATACTGAGAGAGAGAAAAAAAAAAAAAAAAAGGGACAAGATTACTACCAATCTGTGTCAATAAGTATGGGTATGGGAGAAAGGAGAGTGGGTTAGAGGATTCTTAAACAGCAGGGTTGCCGTGGCAACAGTCCCAGAGGCGAAGGCGATCGTGATGTCAATGCCAGTGGTAGTATCAATACTAGCAGTAGTATTACTGAATGATACTGCTAACAACGATAGTGAAGGTTAAGGTAATGAAAGCATGATACAGAAATATATTTAGAAAATACATTTTTATAATAATCAAATAAATAAATAAATGAAACATTAAAAATAATAATAAATTAAAAAATCAGTAAATAATAATAATAATTAAAAAATAATAATAATAAAATAATAATAATAATAATAATGATAATAAATGCATAAATAAGATAGCTATAAGTTGTGTGAGGTGAATAGTGGGAGATAAGGTAGTATGTGTGTGTGTGGTGGGAGGATATTATGGGCTGAGATTGGAGTGGTGGGTTGGCACCACCATGTACTGTCGCAACACCTGGTAAATTTCCCAAAATCAAATCGCAAACTGGATTCTCAATAACACAGGCGGTAAGTGACCCGGAGTAGTATGGTGTATCAACGGAAATTTTTGCAAGTGGAAAAGTTTCAATTTTTCCACCAAACGATCTGCATTTCTGAACACTGTCAAGATATTGGTCTGGTAGAACAAAACATTTCCTTACACCAGCTGTGAGGCTACATCACATGACACCTGTACAGTCCCACCATAAAATGGTGTATCAATAAACACCTGGGCCGTTTTGAATTCTGCTACTGTTCCATCTATTTGTCTACACCTCTGTGTTTTACCTGTGAATTGTCCCTCCTTAACCAGGGATTCCTTCACCATTACGCCAGTGCACCCAGAGTCTCTAATGACATTAACCACATTGTCCCCCACTCTGCCTTTGTGCACATCCATGTTATCGCCTGAGTCTGTGAACACACAGCACAATCCAGACAAAATAACACTGTCATCTTTTCCATCTCTTTCTACCTGCCTCTCACTTGGCCTGACCCTCACTGCTGCTGCTTTCTGTGACTTGAATATGCAGTCCCTAGCCAAGTGTCCTGTCTTATCGCACAAGAAGCAGGTACGTCTATCTACGGCCTTATCCACGTGGGCCTTCACCCTTGTTTGCTCACGTGATGCCGTGGGCCTACGGGCGTGCAATACGGGCCCGTTGCGTGAGATATGTGCTGGGCTGCTATCCTCTGAATATGCTTCCCGGCTTTCCTCTTGTTCAGGCAAATCACGCCTCGCTTCCCGGTAAGTCTCTGCTGTCTCAAGTACCTCAGCTATTGTGGTTGCACCTTTTTCCTTAATGTGGATTGTGAGGCCCGTCCCACAACCATCAAGTATCTGTTCCTTCATCACCAGTGTCTTGAGGCCTTCAAAATCACTGTCTAATCCACTAAGTTCTACCCACTTGTTGAAATAGTGATCTAGTCTAACTCCGAACTGTGTGTATGTCTCACCCTGTTCGATTCTCGCCTCGCGAAACTTACGCCTAAAACCTTCTTCAGTCAAATCATATGCCTTTAGTACTGCTTGTTTCACCTTGTCAAAATCCCTCTGATCATCTTTGGGTAAGGTGGAAACAGTGTGTAACGCACGACCTGTCAACAAGGCAGACAGGTTTATTGCCCAGTCATCTTCGGGCCAGCCCTCGTGCTCGGCAACTGATTCAAACCGACTGATATAGGCATCGATCAAATCAGTTTCTTCTCTGAACAGTGGGAGTTTAAGTCTAGGTGCGCAACTTAATCTGCGGCCTACTGACTCAGAACTGGTGTCTATTTCACTACGATTTTCAGATTTTATTCTTTCCAACTCAATTTGTTTAGCTAAAATCTCTGATTCCGCTTCTGCTCTCGCCCTCTCTGCATCTGCTTTCGCTTTAGCAGCTGCACTCTCTGCCTCTGCTCTTGCTTTGGCAGCTAAACACTCTGCATCTGCTGCATCTGCTTTAGCCTTCGACGCAGCAGTTTCAAGTCTAAGTCTCTCGGCCTCAGCATCTGCTTTAGCCTTTGACGCAGCAGTTTCTGCCTCTAGATTTCTTTTGACAGCTGCTAGCTGTTCCTTTTCAAACTTCCTTCTTTCAGCCCTTTCATCTCTCTCAGTCTTCTGCTGAGTTTCTATGAACTTACGCAGTTCATCTCCTGTATATCCTAGTTTCTCCCCTAAACTCATCAGTTTCTCAATGGGGGTAAAACTTTCTTCAGCCATTTTGTCGTTTTAGCACTACTAAAACAGTTACTCGTATAGACCCGGAAAAAGTCAGTAAACAGTTTATCGACCAAACGTTACGAGTACACCAACCAGTGGTAGTGTTCCCAACACGAAGGAGCCTTAATCTTAAACCACAGCTTCTGTGAGAGTTAAGACTAGAACCTCGTTCTTCATTTCTCTGAACGACCTATGATTAATACAACCACCCTACACACAAGTCAATACTCAACACTCAAAGAACTAAAGGAAATAATTAGAAGAGCTAATTAAAATTGCCTTTAGTGGACGCTTCACCCCAGTACTACTCTAGTACTCACTTTGTTTCCCGCCTGAGACTAATTTGGGCCATGCAATCCTGGCAGGCTCGCCACTTTGTCCAGGACGGGGGAAATCGTGATGGTATTGCTTAAGTGCACTAAGTTGATGTATTATTGGTCAGGCTTAACACACTGAGGTTATCTTTGCACTCATACACGCATATGCACACTCATGCGCCCACCAAACATTCACCTCTCTCTGGGAATGGGATGTCACGCATTCGTTTCTCTCCTAACACGACTGAGCACAAGAAATCCAATTTCTATGCTACTATAATCAAACATGAAAATCCAATTACACAAAATGAACAAATCAACACATAAAAGATCAATACTACCTAATCCCGGGTTATAATAAAAATGACTTCTTACCTGGCCAGGTTTTCACACACACAACCACGCTTTCACACCACACCACAGTTCTTGAAAAGTCTCTTCACGTCTTCTTCAGCACTGCTTGATGGTGATGCCCTTGGTTGACTGGCTCCAGGTTTCAGGACTGGGTCTTCGTGGTCGTCTCTGGGATCTCGACGTAGAACTCTTCTTCTTCGTCTCCTTCACCCACCTCTGGGTTCAAATTCAGTTTGTCTGTCTTCACCCACCTCTGGGCTTCAAACTTAGTTTTCTTCTCTTCCAGCTTGTCTTTCCCTAAGACTTTGCTGTCTCTTCTATCTCCCAGACCACGTTGCTCTCGACCCGTTCTCTGTCCTGCCCACCCTTCTCTCTTCTCTCTCTCTCTCCTCTGCCTTCTCTCTCTCTCTCTTGGTGTTCTTCTCCTTCTCGTTGTTCTCCCTCACTTTATATAGGAATGGAAACAAAGGATTCCCCTTCGGGCCATGCCTTTGTCCATGCTGCTTCTCAAACCCCTAGTTCACAAGTGCTGTGAATTCTCCATTCGCTACATTCTCCACACATCTGCATTTACACACATCCCTACCTAATTGATTAGCAAACAAACACTTGGCACCAGATGGACATCGAAAATTCCCGCCGACTTCGGAGGCCACTTTAACACAGTAATTATCTTAAAGAGGGCTACGATAACAACATCCACGCGCGTTCAACCAGCCTGACAATAGAACCAACCCAGTGACCCACGGCAATACCATCCGAACGAGTCCAAGACTCCTGCTCTTCACTGACTGTTTACAAAAGAACCTCAGCTGACTGAGTATTTAGCACTCACTTGGTGCACCGAGGTCCTAGTGGTTATGTTCCTCTCCCCTTTCGCTGTCGGGCAGGTCCGAACTCCTTACTACCTTAGGTGCCATCTGTTACCTGACCGCTTCGTCCTCCTTGACACAGTTCGACCGTGTGCAATGGGTAAGGCATACTTGTTAATGGTTCTATTACCTATTTGTATACTATGTACAACGCCCCTTTTGCCTCTAAGCGTTTAATGCCTTTTGTGAGAGGTTTCACGCACTTGACACTCTCTCTCTCTCTCTCTCACACACACACACACACACACACACACACACACGCACACACACACGCACACACACACACACACACAGCACGCCCAACACACACACACACACACACACACACACACACACACACACACACACACACACACACACACACGAAGGCACACATGCGTGCGCGCACACTACACACACACACACACACACACACACACACACACACACACACACACACACACCATTCCTTTAACCTCCACCCATCCCTCCTCCGCTTCTTTTATTCATCCCCGGCGCCAAGTGACGATGGTACCAGGGCTCTTCACTGGCAGTGAAGTTTTCACAATGGAGGAACGGGGTTTCTGTGTCCACGACTCCTAAGCTATTCCTCTCTTCAGCTGGCAAGGGGTTAAAGTCAGTCTGACAGTCTTAGCCCTCTTCTGTTGAGCAGTGGCTCAGTGAGATCGTTCCTCAGAGGAATTCAGGGTCTCCGCATTGAACCTTGGCTGACTGAGCCGGGATTTTTGTTCCCACGCTTAACCGCCCAACCCCCGCCCCCTACTCACCTTCCACGCGAGAACCCAGTATCTCATATACATATATAAAAGAGAGATACTGGGTTCTGGCAGGCAACCCTCGCACGGTTCCTCTAGCCCTTCATCTTCAGCACTTAGCTTATTAAATGGTCTGAATGATGTTAGGGCAGGGAGGGAGGGGTGGGGCAAGGGGGAGGGAGAGCTGGAAGTGTGTGTGTGTGGGGGGGGGGGGGGAAGGTGTCGTAGAGACAAAGGATTGTGCCCACAGTGACTAGACCAATGAAAGATCAGGTCACTGGTATTACTAGACGGTCTCTGCAAGAAAGGCAGGGGGAGGCTCAAGACCTGTGTCCGTTTCTGATCTCCTGGGCGCCATTAGACGTTTTATATATATATATATATATATATATGTGTGTGTGTGTGTGTGTGTGTGTGTGTGTGTGTGTGTGTAGTATACCAGTTTTTCCAACAGGCACAACTACTGCTTTTCAGTGTCAGTGCTGGCTTACTCTGATGCTTCCGCACCGCTACCAGAGACACGACTAAGAGAGAGGTAACCGCTGCGATCCTTGGCGCGTCACAAAAAAATGTTTATGGACGTGTACACAACGCATCCGTGTACACCCTGTGTAACATGAGGCAGTCCATCCAGGTCGTATACATGCCACGCCTTATGTCCAGCTCTGCCCTGCTACTAATGAAAACAAACAGAAGGAAATGAGAAAGGAAAGAGTGAAGATTTCATACATGCTGTAGGTTCGTTACTGTGTGAATGTCCCCATGTCAAGTGCTTTTTTTGTCATTTGTGTCACATTAAGAACAGTCAAATTATCACGTATATGGCAGTGCTCCGACAGAACCAATCACTGCAGTCTTCTTCAAGTTCGAAACTTCATCTGTTATTATAGTTCTCTTTACGACAAGAATTTAAGTTTGTGACCATAAAGATTTACGACATACGTTTTAATGAGCAGTATGCAAAATGAATTATGAAACACTGTGACGAGAGTTGGGAGTGGGTGGGTGTGTCTTCTTGGGGAAGGACTTGAAATATTTCCTCTTTGAGAATTGTGTTGAAATTTCACCTCCACCCTCTCTCTATCTAGTGGTTGAAGGAGCAACTTTCCCTGTACTAGTCATTGAAAATAATTCTTATTTTTCTCGGAACTGTTTAAATACTCAATAGTGGCTCAGGGATAGGTTTCCTTAGGCTTGTACTCTTAAGAATACTTGTAGCTCCAAAGGACATAATTAGAGAGAAGTTCAAACATTCAACCCTAAATGAAAAACAAAGAACTGACACAAGTTAAGTCACTTTCACACCTCAACTTTACTTGCTTACACATGGGTAAGTAGTTAAAGCTAGTTTACAATAGATTGGTCTGTCCTATAGGCTGAGATTTGGTTCTCACTGTTTCATCATTAAGCGAGGGAAAGTTCTGAATGATTTGAGTTGAAGTCCGATTGGAATATTAGATTTAACTGATATTGGAGAGGATAGTTGATCTCTCGTGTGGCTGGTGACTGATCCTGCTGTGTAGATCTGTTGCTGTAGTGCTGGGTAGTGTCTTCACAACCAATCTTGCCTGGAGTATGTAGCGTAGCCATGGTATGTAGGGTAACCATGGTATGTAGCGTAGGTACAGTATGTAGCATAGCCACGGTCCCAGGTCTGCAATAAGGAGAACCTGGTCTGTTGTGAAGTAGCTGAGTCTGGCTTGTCGAGTTCACACATTTGCCCTCTACCTTTCAGAAGAGGTGTGAGAACTCAGCCAACAAAGGATTTGATGAGTATAATGGTTTTGCTATAATGATCAATCTCCACTTCGTTTTGGAGGTTGAGTGGAGTTGACAACAGACAGCAATACAATGCAAAATGATTTCAGTCAAATAACTCCTCAACGTTTCTTGTGAGTTAAATTACATTAACTTGCATACACTTAGCCCAGGTACACATGTGGTGTAGACTTAAAGTCATACATTACAAAGCATTCCACTGTAGATCTATGGCAGACTTGTCCAGATTAGTTGTCCCACGCTTCCTCCACTGTGGAATTCCCAATGCCTCATTGCATGGTTGAGTTCTCACTCAAAATTTAACCCAGGGTCACTTTGGGTCTAACTTTGGGTGTGGTGTGGTTCTGGCTATCTGCATGGGGCTTAGTTTCTATGGGAAGCACCAAAAAATGAAGAGGTGGATTTGGGCCTTAGGGGACAAAAACAAAAAATAAATAATAAAAAAAATAAAACAGAAAGTCACTCCCTTAGGTGCTCCATTGATCTGATAACTGATGCCACAGTAAAAACAAAAAAAAGTGTGGTGGAAGAATGCATGCAAAGCAGCTAAGCACTGGGTAACATACTTGTATCATCTACCAGCCGTACACCGGAAATCACAAAGTGCGGCAGAAGAATGCATCCAAAGTAGCCAAACGCCGGGTAACATACTTAGATCATCTACCAGTTATGTGCCCGGCACATGATGGTCAGTGTGCGGATGGTGGATATGGAGGGAGGGGAGGTAGTAGGGAAGGAGAGAGGTGAGTGAGAAGAGGGCCTGTGTCCTTGTGTTAAGTGAGGAGGGAATAGGAGTGACTGTCAACATAATCCCACAATGACGTAAACTTTTGTGGTAACATAAGCCAGGCGGCTAATGCTTGCACATGACTGTGGGGCATGAGAGGGGTGGGTGAGGGGAAGAGAGGGGAAGGAAGGTGGGGAGAGAATGGTGACTAGTTGGGGCGTGATGTAACTTGTCATGCGATACTTTCGCTACATCAGGGAGAAAAGGAAGGAGGGGAGGGGATGCTGAGAGAGGGGAGTTAGCATAGATTTGAATAAATTTGTTGCCATGTGTGAGGCACATGGGAGAGAGAAAGGGGGTGGATGGCATCTGTGTTTGTACAATTTGTACAAGAGAGTGGGTGCTTGGGACAGATCGGGTGGACTTGCCAAGTGGCTCGCCACAAACACCTGCCTCACAAGTTGAATAGCGAGATCAACCGTAGCACTGGCAGAGGCCCACTTAATCAGAAACACGTGGAGGTGGCTGCTCCACTTTAAGGATGTACGGCTTATGCGCAACACTCACAAGTTTGTAAGCGTGATGCCAGCATCACAGAATGATATTAACAGGGGTATGTTCACATGCAAGCACGCATACGCACGCACGCACGCACGCGCGCACACACACACACACACACACACACACACACACACACACAACACCTCTCTCATCTCTCTCTCTTTTCTCTCTCTCTCTCTCTCTCTCTCTCTCTCCTCTCTCTCTCTCTCTCTCCACCTCGATTCTGAACCACAGGACTGTAAATGAAGAACGCTCATTGCTGCTGCCCATAGAAAAACGTTGGACCTTAAAGCGTACTGATAGTGACAGGCTTTCAATCACTCTCCACTGTTCCACAGTCGGGGAGACTACAACATAGCCCCCAATTCAAAGGCTGGAAACACCTTCAACATGTCATACCCCCCTCCCCTCCCCGAGCTAAAAGATACTGGTCAGCCAACAACAGTTCTTCCATAACACATGTAAACACTATCAACGTGTTCCAGGGTGGATAGGTCCGGCATTTCTCCTCCTCCAGCTCCAAAAGTCAGAAGCATCAAAACATGTTATTCCATCGACCAGTAGGGTTATTCAACGTAAATCCAGACTCAAGCTGTATTATTCCTGGATACTGGGACATGCGGGCTCTCTCTGCTCCCTGGCATCCTCTGGCTCAGGAAGGGTGTAACTAACAACACACACACACAACACACACACACACCACACACACACACAACACACCAACACACACACACAAATAATAGTAATAATAATAATAATAATAAAGAAAAAAAACAGGTAAGTTTCATCTGGCCTACCGACTTTTCATGTGACCACAATCTTTTTTAGGTGGTGTTTTGTGAAAGATCGAACGGCGCCTCTCTCTCTCTCTCTCTCTCTCTCTCTCTCTCTCTCCTCTCTCTCTCTCTCTTTCTCTCCCCCCCTCTCTCTCTCTCTTCTCTCCTCTCTCTCTCTCTCTCTCTGTCTCTCTTCTCTGTCTCTGTCTCGTCTCTGTCTCTCTCTCTCTCTCTCTCTCTCCTCTCTCTCTCTCTCTCGCTTGCTGTAGAGAAAAAGTTGTAGGATGGGTACAAAGAAATAAGTTTATCAGATCGACTTTACCAACACTTGTTTTGTTGTTCTTGTCACCTAACATCATATGTTGCGTGTGTAACGCTTCTGCTTGTTGATACTAAAAGGCAAAGTGGAGAGGGAGGGGGAGGGGTGTACTAAACAGTATGTAGCTGTGGTGTGATTCCACATTGAGAAATGTACAGTGACGATGACAGTGTACCAAACAGTATACAGTTGTGTGATTCCACATTGAGAAATGTACAGTGACGATGACAGTGTACCAAACAGTATGTAGCTGTGGTGTGATTCCACATTGGGAAAATGTACAGTGACGGATGACAGTGTACCAAAGCGTATACAGTTGTGTGATTCCACATTGAGAAATGTACAGTGACGATGACAGTGTACCAAACAGTATTAGCAGTGGTGTGATTCCACATTGAGAAATGTACAGTGAGGATGACAGTGTACCAAACAGTATACAGTTGTGTGATTCCACATTGAGAAATGTACAGTGACGATGACAGTGTACCAAAGCGTATACAGTTGTGTGATTCCACATTGAGAAATGTACAGTGACGATGACAGTGTACCAAAGCGTATACAGTGTGTGATTCCACATTGAGAAATGTACAGTGACGATGACAGTGTACCAAACAGTATGTAGCTGGGGTGTGACTCCACATTGAGAAATGTACAGTGACGATGACAGTGTACAAACATATGTAGCCGTGTGATTCCACATTGAGAAATGTACAGTGAGGATGACAGTGTACCAAACAGTATACAGGTATGTGATTCCACATTGAGAAATGTACAGTGAGGATGACAGTACATATGTAGCTGTGGTGTGATTCCACATTGAGAAATGTACAGTGACCATGACAGTGTGCCAAACAGTATACAGTTATGTGATTCCACATTGAGAAATGTACAGTGACGGTGACAGTGTACCAAACAGTATACAGTTGTATGATTCCACATTGAGAAATGTACAGTGATGGTGACAGTGTGCCAAAGAGTATACAGTTGTGTGATTTCACATTGAGAAATGTACAGTGATGGTGACAGTGTGCCAAACAGTATGTAGCTGTGTGATACCACATTGAGAAATGTACAGTGAGGATAACAGTGCGCCAAACAGTATGTCGCTGTGGTGTGACTCCACATTGAGAAATGTACAGTGATGATGACTGTGTACCAAACAGTATGTAGCTGTGGTGTGATTCCACATTGAGGAATGTACAGTGACCATGACAGTGTGTCGGACAGTACGTGTAGCTGTTGTCCCATGAGCTGTGACCAGGACCCTGACAGGCTGTGTGTGTGGGGGTGGGGTGCAGTGCTGTGACCAGGACCCTGACAGGCTGTGTGTGTGTGGGGGGGTGGGGTGCAGTGCTGTGACCAGGACCCTGACAGGCTGTGTATGTGTGGGGTGGAGTGCAGTGCTGTGACCAGGACCCTGACAGGCTGTGTGTGTGTGTGGCGTGGAGTGCAGTGCTGTGACCAGAACCCTGACAGGCTGTGTGTGTGTGGCGTGGAGTGCAGTGCTGTGACCAGGACCCTGACAGGCTGTGTGTGGGGTGGAGTGCAGTGCTGTGACCAGGACCCTGACAGGCTGTGTGTGTGGGGTGGAGTGCTGTGACCAGGACCCTGACAGGCTGTGTGTGTGGAGTGCAGTGCTGTGACCAGGACCCTGACAGGCTGTGTGTGGGGGGTGGAGTGCAGTGCTGTGACCAGGACCCTGACAGGCTGTGTGTGTGGGTGGAGTGCAGTGCTGTGACCAGGACCCTGACAGGCTGTGTGTGTGGGGTGGAGTGCAGTGCTGTGACCAGGACCCTGACAGGCTGTGTGTGTGGGGTGGAGTGCAGTGCTGTGACCAGGACCCTGACAGGCTGTGTGTGTGGGGTGGAGTGCAGTGCTGTGACCAGGACCCTGACAGGCTGTGTGTGTGTGGGGTGGAGTGCTGTGACCAGGACCCTGACAGGCTGTGTGTGGGGTGGAGTGCAGTGCTGTGACCAGGACCCTGACAGGCTGTGTGTGTGTGGGGTGGAGTGCTGTGACCAGGACCCTGACAGGCTGTGTGTGGGGTGGAGTGCAGTACTGTGACCAGGACCCTGACAGGCTGTGTGTGGGGGGTGGAGTGCAGTGCTGTGACCAGGACCCTGACAGGCTGTGTGTGGGGGTGGAGTGCAGTGCTGTGACCAGGACCCTGACAGGCTGTGTGTGTGGGATGGAGTGCAGTGCTGTGACCAGGACCCTGACAGGCTGTGTGTGTGGGGTGGAGTGCAGTGCTGTGACCAGGACCCTGACAGGCTGTGTGTGTGGGGTGGAGTGCAGTGCTGTGACCAGGACCCTGACAGGCTGTGTGTGTGGGGTGGAGTGCAGTGCTGTGACCAGGACCCTGACAGGCTGTGTGTGGGGTGGAGTGCAGTGCTGTGACCAGGACCCTGACAGGCTGTGTGTGTGTGTGTGGCGTGGAGTGCAGTGCTGTGACCAGGACCCTGACAGGCTGTGTATGTGTGGGGTGGAGTGCTGTGACCAGGACCCTGACAGGCTGTGTGTGGGTGGAGTGCAGTGCTGTGACCAGGACCCTGACAGGCTGTGTGTGGGGTGGAGTGCAGTGCTGTGACCAGGACCCTGACAGGCTGTGTGTGTGTGGGGTGGAGTGCTGTGACCAGGACCCTGACAGGCTGTGTGTGGGGTGGAGTGCAGTGCTGTGACCAGGACCCTGACAGGCTGTGTGTGGGGTGGAGTGCAGTGCTGTGACCAGGACCCTGACAGGCTGTGTGTGGGGTGGAGTGCAGTACTGTGACCAGGACCCTGACAGGCTGTGTGTGTGGGGTGGAGTGCAGTGCTGTGACCAGGACCCTGACAGGCTGTGTGTGGGGTGGAGTGCTGTGACCAGGACCCTGACAGGCTGTGTGTGGGGTGGAGTGCAGTGCTGTGACCAGGACCCTGACAGGCTGTGTGTGGGGTGGAGTGCAGTGTTGTGACCAGGACCCTGACAGGCTGTGTGTGGGGTGGAGTGCAGTGTTGTGACCAGGACCCTGACAGGCTGTGTGTGGGGTGGAGTGCAGTGCTGTGACCAGGACCCTGACAGGCTGTGTGTGTGTGTGGCGTGGAGTGCAGTGCTGTGACCAGGACCCTGACAGGCTGTGTGTGGGGTGGAGTGCAGTGCTGTGACCAGGACCCTGACAGGCTGTGTGTGGGGTGGAGTGCAGTGCTGTGACCAGGACCCTGACAGGCTGTGGGGGTGGAGTGCAGTGCTGTGACCAGGACCCTGACAGGCTGTGTGTGGGGTGGAGTGCAGTGCTGTGACCAGGACCCTGACAGGCTGTGTGTGGGGTGGAGTGCAGTGCTGTGACCAGGACCCTGACAGGCTGTGTGTGGGGTGGAGTGCAGTGCTGTGACCAGGACCCTGACAGGCTGTGTGTGGGGTGGAGTGCAGTGCTGTGACCAGGACCCTGACAGGCTGTGTGTGTGGGGTGGAGTGCAGTGCTGTGACCAGGACCCTGACAGGCTGTGTGTGGGGTGGAGTGCAGTGCTGTGACCAGGACCCTGACAGGCTGTGTGTGGGGGGTGGAGTGCAGTGCTGTGACCAGGACCCTGACAGGCTGTGTGTGGGGTGGAGTGCAGTGCTGTGACCAGGACCCTGACAGGCTGTGTGTGGGGTGGAGTGCAGTGCTGTGACCAGGACCCTGACAGGCTGTGTGTGGGGTGGAGTGCAGTGCTGTGACCAGGACCCTGACAGGCTGTGTGTGGGGTGGAGTGCAGTGCTGTGACCAGGACCCTGACAGGCTGTGTGTGGGGTGAGTGCAGTGCTGTGACCAGGACCCTGACAGGCTGTGTGGGGTGGAGTGCAGTACGGCAGCAGTGATGACGTGTTCATAGTTGAGCACTGTTAAAATGGCTGTGTACCTTCAGTCCATCTGGTCCTGTCTCCATGACTCGTGGAAAACGATTATCAACATAATGGTGTTTCTCATCTCTGTACTCGCTCAACTCTCTCCGGTTTTTTCGGACCATACCCCTCCCTCCCTCCCTCCTCCCTCTCTCTCTCTCTCTCTCTCTCTCTGTTTGTCTGTCTGTCTGAGAAAGACAGAGAGAGGGGGAGGGAGAGGAAGGAAAGAGCAGACTGTCTTTGGTTTCCACTGAAAACATTATCTAACAAAGCTTTATGCCGTAACGCATTCTGTTTGATATTGTTAACATTTAGCAGTAGTCATAAATTGTGTACACATTCAGGTATACGCACTCCAGGGAGAAAGAGGAAACTTTTTTCTCCAAAATCAGCTCGGCTTTCATTATTTCGTAGAAAGTAAACAAGTGGGGTATTTTTTGCTCTCATAAGAAAACCTAACACAGAGTAACTTTTTTTCCAAGACTGGCACAGCCTTTTAAACTTGAATAAAGTCAGACAAATACATAGACGAACAATCTAATAGTGGGGGGAAAAAACAAGCGCAGGCCAACAACTGAACTGTCTTCATAGTAATGACTTGGCAGAGATTTGGACTTAAGGAGGAGGGGGGGGGGGGGGTTTTGAAGATGGAGAAACTGGGAACATGAAATTAAGAAAATATGTTACAGATATGAAAACTCTTTACTGGCTGCATAAGGGAACCATCGCAATCCCTTTTGAAGGCAGATATATTTTGTATTGCCTGCTCTGAGGCCTTTCGTCCGCTGGGTCGGAACTCATCAGGGAGACACGGCTGGTTGTGTCTGCGCTCCTGGCATCAAATAGAGACACACCACAGTCCATAATACTGTGGTGTTCTCACCACCAAGGGTGCAAAAAAGAATCCAACAGCACCCCCAAAGCAGCCAGCGAAGAGTAGTAAATGAAACCAAACGAAAGTGTGGGGAGGAAAAAAGTTGCTGAAAAACTAAAGACATTATGCAAATAGTATAAAATGTAGGGGACAATCTTTGAGCCTACGCTTGAGGATCCACCCAAAGATGCAAGGGAGATCAAAAGACAAACACACAGACGGACAGAAACAAATACAAATAACCTCAATTTAATCAAAACAAAATCGGAAATAAAATGAAGCAGGGAACAGTAAACGATAAACAGTAAACAAGTGGGTATTTTTTGCTCCCATAAGAAAAAAAAAAAAAAAAAATTTAGAAAGAGAGGGTGTTAGTTACCGCCAATGACATTGACAAACAAAGCACATGACAAGACACGATGCATTTCAACCACTTGGGTCTTCTTCAGGCGAAAAAATAAATCACATTTAACATTTAAGACAGTACAAACAAAGAACGAAAATGACTCATCTGTTGTTAGTCCATGTGGTGGGGAGAATAGCCGCTAGGCGGAAAATTCTCCCCACCACATGGACTAACAACAGATGAGTCATTTTCGTTCTTTGTTTGTACTGTCTTAAATGTTAAATGTGATTTATTTTTTCGCCTGAAGAAGACCCAAGTGGTTGAAATGCATCGTGTCTTGTCATGTGCTTTGTTTGTCAATGTCATTGGCGGTAACTAACACCCTCTCTTTCTAAATTTTGCTTCGTTCTCCGCCGTCAGTCACTCCATTTTGAAATCCCATAAGAAAACCTAGCACAGAGTAACATTTATTCAAGACTGGCACAGCCTTTTAAACTTGAATAAAGTCAGACAAATACATAGACGAACAATCTAATAGTGGGGGAAAAAACAAGCGCAGGCCAATTTCCTCCCCACACTTTCGTTTGGTTTCATTTACTACTCTTCGCTGGCTGCTTTGGGGGTGCTATTGGATTCTTTTT
>CM065742.1:8988837-9001337 GCA_033310375.1 Conus canariensis | reverse complement strand
GAATTAAATATAACAATTGTAACAGTTGTGCAGGTTTTTTTAAATTGATTTATTTATCTATTTCATTTTTCATATATATTTTTAATTATTTTTTTTAAAGAAGGTGATGATGATGGTGCTGATAATGATCATGTGATGACGGTACTACTGAGAACAATAATAATAAAAGTAATATTAGTACCGGTAATAGTAGGTGACCATCCTCAACACAATATCAGTCATGTCAAAGTTTGGGCGCTTTTGCACTGAAAAAAACTTGAACGTACCATGCAGGAATCCCACCTTACTGACAGAGTGGGGACCCTCTTCCCACTTGGCTTCAACATCCTAGAATAATATGTGCCTATCCACCCCCACGACACCAACCAGCGGTACTGTATACAGATACACTGCCATACTACTGATCATTGACCTCATGTTTACGTTCTGTCTCATCTCCTCCATTCACTATCATTTTTTATCAATCTATTCCTTGCTCACTTATCAGTCCACCCCTTTTCTTACTCCTGGTTTCTTTCAACTGCATATACTTCCTCTTTTACGTTTGTTGTTGTTGTTGTTGTTGTCTTTCTTTCCTTAGTTTGCTTGCTTTCTTTCTGTTTCCTTTGGTGATGTGGCCATACAGCTTATGTATGGGCATTTCTTCGTGCCATTGATTTTGGCGGTGTAATCACACAACTTCTGTGTTGTCATCACTTTGTGTCATTGGTTTTGATGATGATGTCACACAATCTACGTATCACCATTGCTTCGTGGCGTTGGTTTTACTGATGTGGTGACGCAACTTGTATGCGCTTCAGTTCCCGCCTGCAATGACGTTACTTTTCTACGAAATTTATCGTCCGATTTTTGTTTTCTTTGTTCAGACCACAGGAGTGATAGATAAGAGGATCAGAACGTGCAGCCTGCCCTCATCATGGGATTCGTCATGCCTCACATCACCGTGCTCATCGGGGCAGGAGTGGTGGGCCTGGCCCTCCTCTTGCAGATCATTGGGTTGGCTGCGCCTGTCTGGGTCACCTTTAAAGTCGGCGACATAAAGTACGTTAGGTGTTACACACCCTCCTCTCTCTCTCTCTCTCTCTCTCTCTCTCTCTCTCTCTCTCTCTCTCTCTCTCTCCCCTGTGCGTGATGGCATAAGGAAATGTTATGAATTTATTTGTTTTTAACCTTTGATTTGGTGCACACTAGGAATGAATGTGTACTATTTGTTTGCAGGAAAGGAAGAGGGAAATGTTATTGTTCTGTTACCTCTCCCCCCTTGTCAAAAGACCTCTTTGGTAATAACAATAAAATATCAAAGTGTCAAGTCTCTCTCTCTCTCTCTCTCTCTCTCTCTCTCTCTCTCTCTCTCTCTCTCTGGTCTTGGATTTACATCGAGTATTTCAACGAGTGCGAGGATCGTGCCTGCTTATCTTTAAGATAAGTTAGTACTTTCACCATGAAATTGCTCCGTTTGTTTGACGTTGTCTTTGTGAAATTCTTTTCCTCCCAGACTGGGTTATGTTTCAAACTGTTGAATACAGTTTTAGTGGGCACACCAGAAAGGACAATTTAAATCAATATTATCAAAAATTTATCTTGTTCTTTCCCAACAATCGAGAGCTCACTCCCAAGCTAAATATTTCAAACTTTCGTAGGTTTAGTACAATCCCCACAGTATCTGGGTTACACAGTATGATGTTTCGCACAGTCAATACAAACACACAGGATGTTTCGCACAGTCAATACAAACACACAGGATGTTTAGCACAGTCAATACAAACACACAGGATGTTTCGTACAGTCAATACAAACACACAGGATGTTTCGCACAGTCAATACAAACACACAGGATGTTTCGCACAGTCAATACAAACACACAGGATGTTTAGCACAGTCAATACAAACACACAGGATGTTTAGCACAGTCAATACAAACACACAGGATAACCATTTTCTTCTCTTCAGTTCGCTGCTGTAGGCTCTTGGCCTCTTGAAAGCTTGGATTAGTAATTAATTGGCTTGAGGTTCTCCGATCTAAGTTAATTTTCTCAATATTTCAAACACATCATGTCCGTCGACCTCGGATAATGTTACTACAAAAATCGTCTCACCATCGTACTATTCGTGTGATAACGGTGCTTTGTCTCCAGCCACCCCTGGGCAAGACATCAAAGCTGGGAAGACCTCCGCGTCCGTTCCCACAGCCAGCAGTAACTCTCTCTGCTCTTTGGGCCATGGTGAAAATGCAATTTCATCCAAAGGCAAAGAGCAGCAAACGCATGCATAAAAATGAGTGTTTATTACTTATTCCTGGCAGATTTTTGTCGTCTGCGATATATTTTAAGCCTAAAAGAAACAAAGGAAGATGATTAAGACAATACAAAGTGAGTAAAGATAGAAACCAGAGTACACATACGAATCCTTACATGTACGCGTACACTCACACACGCACATGTCTATGGCTGTACACGCACTCAGACACGCACTCAAACAAAGTAACACACCTTTACAAGCATTTAAATGCTGGTAGTTACTTTAAATCAATGGAAATATGAATCAACAGCGAGACTCATCCTGTCTCATCCATGCCTTTGAGAGTATGGACGAATTTGCATACAGTACATTTTTTCATGCCATGCAATTTCGCACACCAAAAATGTGTCCATTTATCATAATTCCTTTAATACACAAAATAAACAAAGTTATAAGCTTAATTATAAACATTAATGACTAATACAAGAACCTTTTACATAACCAGTCTTCTGCTCAAGAAAAAAAGAAGCTTTATCAAAACTTTAAAGCAGATATAGATTTCTTCTGAACGAAATGTTACAGAGATCTAGACTGGAATCAAAGGTCGGCCGTTGTATTGGTCATGAGTTTTTCTCATTTGTGGACACACATTTATGACATGTGTTTGCAAAGATACATTATTTTCATCATTACTAGTTCTAGTTTGATCTGTCCAGGCTGGATAGGTCCATCTCTTAAGATAGAAAGAAGGATTGCGTTTTAATACGACTAACCAGGCGAATCGGGCGAATTTGCTTGGGGGGCGAAATTGTAACTGCGTACCCCCTCGCCGCCCGGAAAACGTTCAGCCGCCTAGATCGTCCTTCCAGTTCCAGCCAGACCTCCAGTCTGCAGCTAGGGCCCTCCTCCGGCTCAGGGTTTAACTAAGATGACGCCTCATCCGCCGCCAAACCCAGATCCGATCACCAGGAAGACCAGCCAACTTCTTCGCACCGCTTCGTCCAGCTTCTTTTCATTGTCGTCTGCTGATACGTTAATTCTCGTCGGTGCGCATGACCAGTGCTATGTTTTCCGCTGCAGGCAAAGACAAAAGATTGCCAAAACGTTTTTTTTTTTTTTAGTGAGGACAAAAACGAGTAATGACGTAAAAAGCAATGTTTCGTGTGCAACATGTTCCACACACACACACACACACACACACACACACACCAATCATACTTAAAAATAGCGGTGAGGACACAACCACCTCCGTCACACATACTCATCAATCGTCAAGCATTGTCATCAGAAAGTGATGCTCCCCACCAAATCAGTAATTTGCGGCTTAAGAAGAAAAAAAAAAGAAGAAGAAAAAAAAAAGAAAAAACGTGCGCTATAAGGAATCCTTCAGAACATCCTGGGTTAGGGAATCTGCTTGGCTGGAAAAACAAAGAGGTCAAGTGAAAACTGTTGCAGCCGATAAAAAGGTCCGTGGGCAAGTCCCAAGAGGTAAACGTCTTTCATCGTTGCCACATCAAAACGCAGCATTCAGCTGTGGCAAAACTTTTTTTTTTTTTTTTTTTTACCTATTTGTCCAAGAAAAAGTGGGAGGGGTACAAATACCCAGCAAGTCAACATTCAGGGGGACGCCACTCGAAGGAAACAAAATCTTGGGGAGCTCTGAGATTGCAAAGAAAATGGGAGTCTTCCCCCCTTA
This sequence comes from Conus canariensis, assembly GCA_033310375.1. Lineage (NCBI taxonomy): Eukaryota > Metazoa > Mollusca > Gastropoda > Neogastropoda > Conidae > Conus > Conus canariensis. The sequence goes on along the minus strand of CM065742.1, from coordinate 8,997,403 downwards.
GTACTTGTAGGTGTGGCAAGGGAAAGAAAGCGGGAGAATCTGGAGGACGCGAAATAGTTTGGACAAAAGTGTATTAGATGAGTCCCACTGGAAACACCACATCGTCCGCTGATTTAGGCATGAAACCTTGCAGCTCCTATGAACAGAGCATTGAGCGCCACGGCCTTTGCGGTGGATGTACATACGAGCAGACCTGTGCCTGCTGAACAAGAGGAGGAAGCCAACAGGGGGCTGTTGTGTTCAGATGACGCTCAACAGACCGGTAGAATCTGTCACCGCCATGTCAAACAGCCGTCTTCCAGTGCTGGCAGGGAGAAGTGTGTACCGACCTTAACATAGTGGTATTTTTTGTAGAACAATCACACGGCCGCGCCTTTTTTCCATACCTTTTTCCCCCGGTTTGAGCCGATGGTTTACCGCATGAAGTATATAACAAACGCGGACTAGTCCGCATGCAGTGGCTGCACATTGTGAAAAAGACAACAGCAAGTGATAGGAGGGTAAGTAAGTCATGTCAGAGGCCAGATGATGTCGGTGGGGAAGCAGTTCAACAAAATGTTACCAGTTGCTCGGAACATGTGTAAGGATTGTGTTCGCAAAAGAAATATGCCCCCAACCCACCCCCTTTGATTATGCATGTTACGCAAACTTTTTTTTTCCCATACGAGTGTTGACGAAGGTCTTATAAGAACTGGTAAAAAGAGCAATTGGAAAGAATGTGCATTCTCTCATACACTTTATCGTTCGTTTGTCTTTCAGGACAGACACTGGATTGTGGAAAAGATGCGTGAATGGTAAATGCGAAGACTATTCGGCTTCAACAGGTAAAGATTCTCTCTCTCTCTCTCTCTCTCTCTCTCTCTCTCTCTCTCTCTCTCTCTCTCTCGCGGGCGTGAACCGTGGCTTGTAGAGCGCGGGTTACTGTTGATACTGTCACATTGTTTCTGTCAACGTTGTCAACGGCTACTTAAATGGTAGAATTTTTATATCTCATGGGAATTGTCCGGATTTAATGCTTTTGGTACACGGCATGATAGTCAGCATTAATCTATGCTGTCAACAGAAAAATCTCAATTATTACGGGAAATTGTTAAACATGTGCACTGCTTTGAACTAATACTAGATCGTACACATAAAAGCGATCTGAAAGGTTGCTGTGCACATGTTGTTGAATCTTGCAGCAATGTTATTGATTATTTCGTATTGTCAGATGAACAGTTTGCTCTTTCATGCTATGTTTGTGAAGTACTGGATGTGGAACGTACAGATTCCGATCATTTCCCTGTGTCACTTCTTGTTTTTTCCTCTTGTGGAAAGTACGAAACTTTGTAGACATTAGCAAAAAAGGCCCAGGCGATGTTAGAGAAAAGAACTGTCTGGAATGATGACTGTGCTTCTTTGTTTTTGAATACCTTATGTGATGAAAATTCCAGTTAAAAAAACTGACATTGCCATAAGTTTGATAGATATCGATATAAAAAAGGTACTAAGTATGTTTAACGTATGTATAAGGGAGTGTGCTCAATGTATGTAAAGATATGTTCAAGGTCACGGTAGAGTGTCGAAAGACTTGTATGGATCAAGAATGTGTACTTAATTATAAAAAAAAAGGACACTAAGAGTTTACTGAGAATAAGTTCCCTTCGTAAAAAGACACTGACAGAACCAGGCGTAAATGTAAGCATTCGATGAAGAGTATAATCAGTCATTAATAGATAAATGAATGACATCGGCAAAGTCGTAGTAGGATTTGGGGCTGTAGCTCATAAGATAATGTCACATTTCAGCTGAGATGTTTCAACATTTTCAAACTTTGTTGAATACTGACTCTGAGCTAAGTCAAGGGAGATTCGATGATGAGTCTGATGCTTATATCTACCGTCCTTTTAGTGGAGAAGATGTGTTGTTAGCAATTAAAAAGAAAAAGAAAAGAAACTGTAAAGGGCCCAATGGAATAATAGGTGAACTGTTCATTCGTCTGTCCGACCTTTACAATTTTGTCTGAGATTGTTTGATTAAAAACTTTGATAACGGTACGTTTTCCAGATAACTAGACGGAATCGGTGATCTTACCAAGCTTTAAGGCAAAAAGAAAAAAGGCACTGCGATTTGGGTTGTGAGTCGATATTTTCCCCTTCAAAATGTTGATTTATGGTGTTTATTTATTCTTCCAAATATAACAAATATATCTTAATGTTTTTTATCCATTCTCTCGTGCGTTTATCTCTCTCTCTCTCTCTCTTCTCTCTCTCTCTCTCTCTCTCTCTCTCTCTCTCATCTATTAGCGGGGAAACGTGATTGATTGACTGTGTGTGTGGTAAGGAGGGAGGTGGGGAGGAAAGCTCATTCGTATTTGGCGACATTTCTATGAAATTTCTGTATATTTCTTCTGATCGAAACATTTAAGTAATGAAAGAAAGTGTGTGTGTATATATATATATATATATGTGTTGTGTGTGTGTGTGTGTGTGTGTGTGTGTGTGTGTGTGTGTGTGTGTGTTTCAGGTGGGATAGATGCGTGTCGCGCATTCGGCATCCTTGGCGTTCTGGCGATGGCTGCATCCTCGGCCTCTGCTCTGCTGATCTGCTTCATGAGTGAACGGAAAGACCTCTTCGGCTTGATTGCTCCTATCGCGGCAGCTGTTGGAGGTGAATTGGGTGGTGGAAATGAGGGGTTGGGGAGGGGGGGGGGTGAAGATGGAGTTTCTGTCTTTCACACAAAGAAATGATAAGCACTTGTATTTTTGTTTTGTTCTTCATAAATGGAGAAACGTCATACGCTTGGTGTTCCTGCTAGTCTTTTTGAAAGGCAGGAAATGTTTTATGTTGTATCCCAGGCTGTCTTCTCCGAGGAGGAAATGTCCCCTATACATGTATGCTGATTGGAATAACGGTAGGAGCCTCTTTGCTCACGCACAAGCCTCTTTTGTTCAACCCTGTTGATTGAAATTCTGCTCTTCAAGATTTAGCTACTGGAATTACTTTGCATGAAATGGTGACAGTGTGTTAACATTTATATTTACCACAGGCCAGCCCTTTGACATAAAAGGTGAATAATCTTCGTGGTGCATTCCGCGTAATGTGCCACTCACAATAAAACATGTTCTTATGGAGTGTTGAGACTGATGTCAGGCATACACACTTTACACCAGACTCCACGAAAATCGTGTTTCGAGATGTCCCGTGATGTTTTTTTTTTTTTAATTCCAGAAAGATATCGACATTTTTCATCTGAGCTAAGCTTTTACTGAGGAAAGAAATTCCGGTGTAATTTTTTTTTTTTTTTTTTTTTTTTTTAGAAAGTGTATTCAAATGAGTAGAGAACATAGCAAAGAAGATCAGGGGTCACTATCTTAATTCGCAGCATCAACGGCTAACAGCTCACCACAGACACCACAGAGTAACGGGAAATTAACTCGCGGCTCACCACACTACACCGAAGAGTAATTTCTGCATAATGGCTCAATATGCTGCAACATCAGGGTATAATACGTTCTTGTTGACCTTTAGCCCTTTACAACATTTATCTTGTTGGCATCGAAGAGGGATTGGATTTTAAATGAATCACCTCAGTCTCTGTTATGAGCGAGAGTATGATTGTGTCAGGCTTCGCGATTCCTCTAAATCCTTCCGACTGGGAGGTGAAGCCTTGGCGCTCGTCCTTTGGGTGAGCCTTGATAGAGTTGTTCACCCACTGTTGTGTCAGTGTCGTGAACATTGGAGGAACGATTGACCTGTTTTGTGGCTGCATGGCGAACCGCGGTAGACGGTTGGTTTTGATGCAGAGTGCCATAGTCGAATGACTACCTCCTGGTGTTCCAGTGTGGTGACTCGTGGTAAAATAATTATTCCCTGCTATCACAAAGTCGTGAGAAATGGTAGAATGAATATCTCCCGGTATTGCAGCATGGTAAGCCATGGTGGAAAGATTACCACCCGGTATTGCAGCATGGTAAGCCTTGGTGAAAAGATTACCACCCAGTCTTGCAACTTGGTAGAATGATTATCCCCAGGTGTAGCATGGTGAACCATGGTTGAATGATTACCCCCAGGTGTTGTGTGGCAAGGTGAGCTATGGTAGAATGATTATCCCCAAGTGTAGCATGGTGAGCCATGGTAGAATGATTATCCCCTGTGACCCCAGGTGTTTTATGCCATGGAGAGCCATGGTAGAATGATTATCCCCAGGTGGTGTAGCATGATGTGCAATGGTCGAATGATTATCTCCAGGTGTTGTAGCATGGTGAGCCATGGTTGAATGATTATCTTCAGGTGTTGTAGCATGGTGAGCCATGGTAGGATGATTATCTCCAGGTGTTGTAGCATGGTTAGCCATGGTTGAATGATTATCTCCAGGTGTTGTAGCATGGTTAGCCATAGTAGAATGATTATCCCCAGGTGTTGTAGCATGGTTAGCCATAGTAGAATGATTATCCCCAGGTGTAGCATGGTGTGCCATGGTAGAATAATTATCCCCAGGTGTTGTAGCGTGGTGAGCCATGGTAGAATGATTATCCCCAGGTGTGTAGCATGGTGAACCATGGTAGAATGATTATCCCCAGGTGTTGTGTGGCATGGTGAGCCATGGTAGAATGATTATCCCCAGGTGTTGTGTGGCATGGTGTGCCATGGTAGAATGATTATCCCTAGGTGTTATAGCGTGGTGAGCCATGGTAGAATGATTATCCCCAGGTGGTGTGTGGCATTGTCAGCCATCGTAGAATGATTATCCCTAGGTGTTGTAGCCTGGTGAGCCATGGTAGAATGATTATCCCTAGGTGTTGTAGCATGGTGAGCCATGGTAGAATGAATATCCCTAGGTGTTGTAGCATGGTGAGCCATGGTAGAATGAATATTCCCAGGTGGTGTGTGGCATTGTCAGCCATGGTAGAATGAATATTCCCAGCTGGTGTATGGCGTGGTAAGCCATGGGAGAGTGATTACCCATTCCAGTGATCTTAGCCATAACTAATGCAGACGCGCATGGGAACTGGCACCATACTCGAAGCATGTGTGCAGGAAGTTTATCCCTCACAAGTAGGGCTCTCTTTCCCTCTGCCTCCTTCTATGTTGTCTGTTGCAGCGTTCTGTGCCATGATCGAGTTCACCGTGTTCGCGGAGGAGAATTCCGGGGCCACCTTCGGTTCCAGCTTCGCCCTCACCATCGTGGCCTGTCTTCTCAGTGTGGTGGCCGCCGTCCTCTTCTTCATGGGCCGCTCCGGAAACCAGTGAGGCCTGGCCCCCAGGCGGCATGGATCACGGGCCGGGGACTGTCATTCCACTCTGCCCTGCCTTGGCTCCTTGAGAGCGGCCACCCTCGCTGCTCTGTCTGCCTGTCTGGAGAGTTGCTTGACTGTAACCCGCTGTTTGTTGTACCATGCTCGTTTGCAGGATTTGAGATAAAGGTGGACGAAGGAAGATTATGTAGAGTCTTTGGGGGGGGGGGGGGGGTGACGGTGGATATGAAGATGGGTGTTGGGGGGGGGGGAGATAACAGTGTGCAACTTCTTGCTAGTTGATTCCTGATGACGGTCAGCAGATTAAAGGTTCTGAATTTTGTCTGTCTAGCATCACCACGTTACATGAGAGTTCCAGTTTTGACTAGAGTTCCAGCTTGCTTTTTTGGGGGGGTGTACGTAATAAACATTTTGGACGTCATGCAGAAGGGGGAGGCAGACTGTTCACATGCTGCTGCAGATGTTGCTGTCAGGTGGCATGAATTATGGTCGGTGTCAGTAGTTCAGGCAAGAGAAATGCCTTTCGTGTAGAGTATAAATGTGTGATTAATCGCAGTTTAAAGGTGCTCCTTTTGAATGAGAGGGGGCCCAGTATACATTATGAGGGTGCTTTAGATCTGTGGTGCTTTCGACGACTCTGAGGCTGATGCTAAAGCAGCGTGGACGGAGTTCTCCATGGACACACTGGCCTCACCCTCTGTGTGCACTTGATTGTTATGCTTTCGTTCTGCTGCCGCTGTTCGACCTTTTGTTATTGGACGTACAGGTTTTTGTTTGAAGATACACATCTGTGTGGAATCGTAGTGGAGTGTCGTTGTTTAGCAATATGGTTATGGGTAATAAGCGTTCTGCTCTGTGCTTCTAGTTTCTGTTGCCATTTTTGACTGGCTGGTGTTATTTCTTGGCAGTTCAGTTCCCTGAAGTTCTTACTTACCACCAGCATGGTCACGCGAAAACGAAGAAAAGAAGCATGATATGTCCTACACTCTGGTGCAGTGCCAGTCCTGAGGTTCCATGGCGTTGACTTTCCACTCCACTCCACTTGGAAAACGTGCGCAGTCTGATCTTCTCTGTTTAGGGGGAAAGGGGTGGGGGGATTCCAGTTTTCTGCTTCTGAAACGCAGTGTACTCCATGTAATAAATGTTAAAGATTTTTTGTATAAACCGGTGTCTGTCGGCCTAAAACATGGCCTTTTTCGACTGTAGTGAAGCCAGACGTCTAAGGTCTTTGGGAGAACCAAAACAAAAACAAATATTCAGTTGTTGAAACTTCCAATCTAAAAGTTGTCAGCGTCAGGCGAGAACAAAGACCTACGGGGAGACGGATTCCGGGAAGATGTGTAAACCAGCTAGAGGGAAGTGGTGCTTTTTGTGTGTGTGTCTGTGTAACGTGTGCTCACTTTTTTGACGGTTGGTCTGCGACAGTCGTGCCGGTCACACTTCTCTCTTTCTTGGCCTTCTGGCTCGGACGTGTCAAACACGATGTAAGGATTTCGCCTGTCTTGGTGTGGGAGGGACCTCGAGCTGCCAGGGAGAAGCATCGTGGAGGCCATGACTTTTCAGGGTCGGCTACTTCTGCTCAAGGCGTGACGACGTCGCAAGATGTGACCCTATCTGTGCTAGTTTTAGTGCCTTGGTCTTTTATCTCCGGCAGCCTTTTATCTCCGGCAGCCTTTCACGCCAGTGTTCTCTTCCATTGGTGTTTTATGTTAAAGCAGATGCCTCTACTGTGCCTTTTTCTGTCTTCAGATTGCGTTGGTCACTGCTCGTAGGCAGGCCACGCATGCAAACATGCGGGCACGCCTTGCACCCCTGCGCTCTGGTTGAAAAGGTTTCAGACATTTTGACAGTGTGTGAAAAGCACTTGTAAATTGTGTACTGATATTTCTGTCGTGGGCGCAGTGGTAAGGATGTAGTGAAACGTGCCGGATGGGTGGTGACTTCAATCCTGTGGCAGCAATCATTATGCACGGTGCAGCCAGATGGGTGGTGACTTCAATCCTATGGCAGCAATCATTATGCACGGTGCAGCCAGCCAGCTGTACGTGTCAAGGGTGATGCTTCTTTTTCACCTCCAAAGCCATACGTGGTCACGTCATGACATTTGCAGTGTCCTTCAGAGTCCCTCACGGTCCCCGTCATAACTTCATTTCTTTTTCTTCGCCATTTTAGGCCAGGCTGTCCTTTTCTTGATAATCAGACGAGAAACTGGGCCAACCCAGTACTATCTGACGAGAAATTAGGCCAACCCTGTACCATCTGACGAGAAATTGGGCCAACCCAGTACAATCTGACGAGAAGTTGGGCCAACCCAGTACTATCTGACGAGAAATTGGGCCAACCCAGTACTATCTGACGAGAAGTTGGGCCAACCCAGTACTATCTGACGAGAAATTAGGCCAACCCTGTACCATCTGACGAGAAATTGGGCCAACCCTGTACTATCTGACGAGAAGTTGGGCCAACCCAGTACTATCTGACGAGAAATTAGGCCAACCCTGTACCATCTGACGAGAAATTAGGCCAACCCAGTACAATCTGACGAGAAGTTGGGCCAACCCAGTACTATCTGACGAGAAGTTGGGCCAACCCAGTACTATCTGACGAGAAATTGGGCCAAACCAGTACTATCTGACGAGAAGTTTGCACCAGTACAATGACGGAAGTTTGGCCAACCCAGTACTATCTGACGAGAAATTGGGCCAACCCAGTACTATTGACGAGAATTGGGCCAAACCAGTACTATCTGACGAGAAGTTGGGCCAACCCAGTACTATCTGACGAGAAATTGGGCCAACCCAGTACTATGTGACGAGACGTTGGGCCAACCCAGTACTATCTGACGAGAAGTTGGGCCAACCCTGTACTATCTGACGAGAAGTTGGGCCAACCCAGTACTATGTGACGAGACGTTGGGCCAACCAGTACTATCTGACGAGAAGTTGGGCCAACCCAGTACTATCTGACGAGAAGTTGGGCCAACCCAGTACTATCTGACGAGAATTGGCCAACCCAGTACTTCTGACGAGAAGTTGGCCAACCAGTATGATTTTTCGTCTGTCTTGTCCTTTGTTTTGTTGTTGTTGTTGGTTTTTTGTTTGTTTGTTTATTTGTTGGTTTTTTGTTTTGTTTAGGTAGATTTAAAACTGGGCACTTTCAAAACTCGATTGTTGATCAACTGCATAATGGCATTTCACGGTCTGCTTTGTACTTACTTTTCATGTCTAGTTATTACACTGTCATTTGTTTTCTTTATAGTAATAATACAATCGTTTTTTATGGAAGTTATTGCTAAAAGAATTGGAGAGTAAGATTCTGTTGTATGGTTT
>CM065742.1:8981337-8983837 GCA_033310375.1 Conus canariensis | reverse complement strand
AGTAGTGACGTCCTCTGATTGGTGCATGGAAAGTAGTGACATCCTCTGATTGATGCATGGAAAGTAGTGGCGTCCTGTGATTGGTGCATGGAAAGTAGTGACGTCCTCTGATTAGTGCTTAGAAAATGTGACGTCCTGTGATTGATGCATGGAAAGTAGTGATGTCCTGTGATTGGTGCATGGAAAGTAGTGACGTCCTGTGATTGATGCATGGAAAGTAGAGACGTCCTGTGATTGGTGCATGGAAAGTAGTGACGTCCTGTGATTGGTCCATGGAAAGTAGTGACGTCCTGTGATTGGTGAATGGAAAGTAAGATTAAGATTAAGATTAAAATTATAGTCCCGTCAACAGCAGAGGTTATCTCAGGACTGTCACCACGTTTCAAACTACCACGAATGCATGGAAACTAGTGACGTCCTCTGATTGGCGCGTGGAAAGTAGTGTCGTCCTGTGATTGATGCATGGAAAGCAGTGACGTCCTGTGATTGGTGCGTGGAAAGTAGTGACGTCCTCTTAATGGTGCATGGAAAGTAGTGACGTCCTCTGGTGCGTGGAAAGTAGTGACGTCCTGTGATTGGTGCATGGAAAGTAGTGACGTCCTGTGATTGGTGCATGGAAAGTAGTGACGTCCTGTGATTGGTGCATGGAAAGTTGTGACGTCCTGTGATTGGTGCATGGAAAGTTGTGACGTTCTGTGATTGGTGCATGGAAAGTAGTGACGTCCTCTGATTGGTGCATGGAAAGTAGTGACGTCCTCTGATTGGTGCGTGGAAAGTAGTAACGTCCTGTGATTGGTGCATGGAAAGTAGTGGCGTCCTGCAATTGGTGCGTGGAAAGTAGCGACGTCCTGTGATTGGTGCATGGAAAGTAGTGACGTCCTGTGATTGATGCATGGAAAGTAGTGACGTCCTGTGACTGGTGCATGGAAAGTAGTGACGTCCTGCGATTGGTGGATGGAAAGTAGTGACGTCCTGTGATTGGTGCATGGAAAGTAGTGAGGTCCTGCGATTGGCGCATGGAAAGTAGTGACGTCCTGTGATTGATGCATGGAAAGTAGTGTCGTCCTCTGATTGGTGCATGGAAAGTAGTGCACACACACACACACACACACACACACACACACACACACACACACACACACACACACACACACACACACACACACCACGCACTTACACACATGCATGCGTGCGTACACTCACACCATGCACTTACACATATGCGTGCGTGCGTGTAATCTCTCTCTCTCTCTCTCTCTCTCTCTCTCTCTCTCTCTCTCTCTCTCACACACACACACACACACACACACACACACACACACACACTCACGCATGGATGTACGCACACGCACGTGTACGCATGTGCACGCATCCACTCTTGCACGCACACGCACGCACACACACATACTCACCCACGCACACTCGTACGCAGGTACACACAAACACACACATCACACCACACCACACCCAACGCGAACACACACACACACACACATTCGTAGGCGCCCATGAAGATATGCTCGTTAACACGAACACGCGCGCGCACACATAAACGCACGCACAGAGAGAGAGAGACAGACAGACAGACCGAGTGACACACACGTATACACAAACGCGCGCGCGCGTGCGCACGCACACTCGTACGTACGTACCCACGCACGCACGCACACACACACACTCTCTCCCTCTCACACACACACATACAACTCGAGAATATGCACAATCATATACAGACACAGACATACATATTCAAACACACACACACACACACACACACACACACACACACACACACACACACACACACACGCACGCACGCACGCACGCACGCGCGCGCGCACGCACACACACACACACACACACACACACACACACACACACACACACACACACACAATCACACACAACACAAACGCGCGCGCGCTTGCGTGCGTGCCTCTCCAAACCCTATGCCCTATCAGTAGATTAGAATGAACTAGTTACGCATGCTGTAATTATTTCTGTGATTTTTCATGTATTTCGCATAAGAGAGGAGGCAGGTGGAACCGGGTAATGAGGCCCTCTCTGAAGTCTCTCTCAGGTCTCCCCCACATGTAACCCGTAATGGTAAACACGGTGTAAAGCTATCCCCAGATTTAATGGAAATTTTGATACTACTTTTTGCTGATGATGTTCTGTTACTATCTTTCTCGGTTATTGGTCTGCAACGACAGCTGAATATTTTGAGGGATGCCTCGAATAGAATGAATTTATCGGTTAATTTAGATAAAACTAAAGTGGTCGTCTTTCGCAAAGGCGGTTACATTGCAGCGAGAGAAAAATGGTTCTTTGGTAGCAATAAGCTAGAAGTGGTCAATCAGTATAAATACCTTGGTATCATTTTTTCTCCTTCCCTCTCTTTCTCCTACGCTATGGAAGATAGAGCTGCGAAAGCAAAGAGAGGAGTTGTATGTATCTTAAAACTGCTGTGGTCCCTTGGTGAAAAGCATCCAAAAGTGTT
>CM065742.1:8931337-8976337 GCA_033310375.1 Conus canariensis | reverse complement strand
GAGAGAAGGAAGAGAGAGAGAGAGAGAGAGAGAGAGAGAGAGAGAGAGAGAGAGAGAAAGGAAGAGACAAGAGAGAGTGTGTGTGTGAGAGAGAGAAAGCAAGAGAGAGAGAGAGTGTGTGTGTGTGTGTGAGAGAGAAAGCAAGAGAGAGAGAGAGAGAAAGGAAGAGAGAGAGAGAGAGTGTGTGTGTGAGAGAGAGAGAGAGAGAGAGAGAGAGAGAGAGAGAGAAAGCAAGAGAGAGAGAAACGGAGAGACAGAGTGAGAGAGAGAAAGCAAGAGAGAGAGAGAGAGAGAAAGGAAGAGAGAGAGAGAGAGAGAGAGAGAGAGAGAGAGAGAGAGAAAGGAAGAGAGCGACAGACAGACAGACACAAAGGGGAGGAGGCGGGGTCGGAGGCCAGAGCTAAAGAAATATCCATTTCACCTCCGACAGACAAGATTGTATCATTATTCAGATTAGTTGAAGATTATTTTGATAAATCTTGGTAGAATTTTTTAAGACAGGGTTACAGATTAACATCTAATGAACTTGGGTGACGGAGATAAGTTGCGGCATTTATTTTCCTAGAACAATGCGGTTGAGCACATTGTTGTATACACCCCCCCCCCTCCCCGAGTTATTTATATACCATGAATCCTGGAGATCTGTCTGCTTCCGATCTAATGCTTTGAACAGGTGCGAGGGTGTGTACTGCTGTGCTGTAGAACATAGGGTTGGTGCTGTCGACAAATGAAACGAAGCATGTTGTGTGCATGGCATTAATGTAGAACACAATCACAGACCCGTTCATTGACGCCACTGTCCCAAACAAAGCCATTGTTGGTTTACATGTTTATTGGAAAGTTATGAAACAGAGCAGCAGATATTCAAACAAAACTATGGCCGCATCTTCTGGCAATGGTCATTGAAAAAGGTAACAAATAAACTGCAAAAAAAAAAAAAACAAAAAAAAAACGATCATTCAAAATTCATTTACAATGAGAGAAAAAAGGTGTTTGTTTTTTTTAACTGAATAAGATCGGAACATCGAACATAGTTTCTTTCCTGTAAATGTCAGTGAGTACATTAACTCCAACAGATTGAAACTAATTCCTCTGCTGTATGCCAGTCAGCAGATCAACCCCAAAGCTTGGATCAAAATCTTGTGCTTGTTGCCTGTCTCCTTATCATCAAATTCCTTAAATCATACAACAGAATCTTCCGCACTAATTCTTTTGGCAATAGCTTCCACAAAAAAAAAAAAAAAAAAAAAAAAACGATTGTATTATTACTATAAAGAAACAAATGACAGTGTAATAACTAGACATGAAAAGTAAGTACAAAGCAGACCGGGAATTGCCATTATGCAGAGTATCAACAATCGAGTTTTGGAAGTGCCCAGTTTTAAATCTGGCTAAACAAACAAAAAAAAAAACACCAATAACAACAACAAAACAAAGAATAAGTACAAACGGAAAATCGTACTGGGTTGGCCCAATTTTCCGTCAAATTGTATTGGGTTGGCCCAATTTTTCATCCGATTGTACTTGGTTGGCCCAATTTCTCGTCGGATTGTACTGGGTTGGCCTAATTTCTCGTCAGACTGTACTGGGTTGGCCTAATTTCTCGTCAGATTGTACTGGGTTGGCCCAATTTCTCGTCAGATTGTACTTGGTTGGCCCAATTTCTTGTCCAATTGTACTGGGTTGGCCCAATTTCTCGTCAGCAAACCGTTCCTAACTGCAACTAATTTTTTTTTTCACTATCCACGCCTACTTTAAACGAATTCGTAATATAAATGGTATGAACACGCGAGGTAGGCCTATACTGCCCACGCATGTGATCAAAGCTGCATTGGCACGCACGTTAACGACTGAATGTGTTTTGTCTGTAGTCTGGGCCGGGTATCTTCAATGTCCTGAGCACCTACTTAACAAAAACATCTCACATCTGCTGGCACTGTCAGAGCAACGAGATCGGATGTCACATCACTTACATTCGTGTTTGAGGGAATCCTCCAAAACGGAAAAAGTGACACCAATAACACAGATTGTCGATTCCGTCAATTTGCATAACTTGTCAGAAACATTCCATGATTTGATGTATCGGCAGATGTCGCATCTTTTCTTTGTTTTCTTTTCACCATCCTAAAGCAATTATGGACTATAACAAGCCATACAGTCAACCAACCGATCCAACTCATTTTGGTCAACGTTCTGACCAAAACTGTGTTCAATTACCAAGTGTTTTAGTGATCGATTCTATAGTTTTCAGGTGTCCCCCAATCGTTTTACAGTCATCAAGCCAGGTGACGCGTTCTTAACTCACAGCTGTGGGCATTCACTGTGTTTTAAGGTGCATTTCTGACAATAGCACATGCCTTCGCTGCGCTCCAGTACCCTGATGTCCAATGCTTTCTTATTTCCAGTCTTTCTTTCTTTTTCAGTCTTTTCTCGTTTTTTTTCTATTTTGCACGCTATTCTCGTTTGATGAATGCCCCTGAAAGGCACCTGGGCTGGGGAGAGAGAGAGAGAGAGAGAGAGAGAGAGAGAGAGAGAGAGAGAGAGAGAGAGACACACAGAGAGCAGGAGAGCGAAGACCACCACCACCACCATACTGGTTCACTTCCAGTGGAAGTTCTATCCCCTTTGCCGACTGCAAGATGCTGGATTTAAAAAACACAACTACAGAAGGCAGAAGAAATAGGCAGCAAGACCATTGACCAGACCCACGAGAAACAAGCGATCAGACAGAAAAGAGGATGCTCATCGCATACCACGCCCAGGGAAACAAGGCTACTCTTTATTTGGGAGTTGACAGCGAGAACGCTATGAACTACCAGCGGTGGACAACCTTTGTCAGGAATGCTGGTCTGTTTCCTCAAAGTAAACTCATTTATTAAATATCTTCTAAATAATTATCAACGTGAACTACCACTGCCTTATGCTTCCATTGGACCTGAAATGCAATACACCGTTTCATACAAGAACGAACAAGCAAATGAAAAATCATATACATACTGTACTCAAAAAAATACAACTGCCATTATAGGTCTCGTAGATACATGGGGTATATATAGTACAACTATCCATCCAAAAAGTAACAAAGGAACTACAACAAATGCAAAAAACAGAAAAGATTTCAACAAAGTTGCATACCAGAAAGCGTACAAAAATACAGACCGCTATTGTCACAGACAACAACAAAAAAAACCTGAACAGCTAACACCACAGATCATATCAAGCTGTTGTATGTAAAAATGCTGTTAATTCTCTATGTTGACCGATTACAAAAAAACGTATGACTACTGTAACATGTTGCAGATATTGAACTTCCCTGTTTAATCGATATTCGGATTCCCAGTTTCCACATGTAAACACACACATATGAAGCCAATCAGCCAGGTCTGTGTGTGTGTGTGTGTGTGTGTGAGAGAGAGAGAGAGAGAGAGAGAGAGAGAGAGAGACAGAGACAGAGACAGAGACAGAGAGAGACAGAGAGAGAGAAGGCGTGACAGCCCACAGAGGCCTCAAGGTCATGAAAGCGGGGATTGATGAAGATCTGTTCAGGACCCGACCATGAAAGCTTTGAAGAAAAGATGACGTCATAACAGCATCATGCAGGGAGGCTTAGGGGGAGAGAAGATGACGCGATGACGGGACCATGTCAGAAAAGATGACGTCATGACGTGACCATGTAAGAAAATGTGACATCATGACGAGACCATGTCAGAAAAGGTGACGTCATGACGGGACCATGTCAGAAAAGGTGATGTCATGACGGGACCATGTCAGAAAAGGTGACGTCATGACGGGACCATGTCAGTAATTTTAAAGGTGACGTCATGACGTGACCATGTCAGAAAAGATGACGCCATGACGTGACCATGTCAGAAAAGGTGACGTCATGACGTGACCATGTCAGAAACGGTGACGTCATGACGTGACCATGTCAGAAACGGTGACGTCATGACGTGACCATGTCAGAAAATGTGACGTCATGACATGACCATGTCGGGCTTTGGCGAAGAAACGGATATGAAGTTATGACGGGTACCGTGAAGGACCCTGAAGGACAAAGCAAAATGTCATGACGTGACCACGTATGGCTTTGGAGGTGAAAAGGAAGCATCACCCCTTGACACGTACAGCTGGCTGGCTGCACCGTGCATAATGATTGCTGCCATAGGATTGAAGTCACCACCCATCTGGCTGCACCGTGCATAATGATTGCTGCCATAGGATTGAAGTCGCCACCCATCCGGCACGTTTCACTACATCCTTACCACTGCGCCCACGACAGAAATATCAGTACACAATTTACAAGTGCTTTTCACACACTGTCAAAATGTCTGAAACCTTCTCAGCCAGAAGAGCGCATGCGAGCAACGCGTTCCCGCATGTTTGCATGCGTGGCCTGCCTACGAGCAGTGACCAACGTAATCTGAAGACGGAAAAAAAGGCACAGTAGAGGCATCTGCTTTAACATAAAACACCAATGGAAGAGAACACTGGCGTGAAAGGCTGCCGGAGATAAAAGGCTGCCGGAGATAAAAGACCAAGGCACTAAAACTAGCACAGATAGGGTCACATCTTGCGACGTCGTCACGCCTTGAGCAGAAGTAGCCGACCCTGAAAAGTCATGGCCTCCACGATGCTTCTCCCTGGCAGCTCGAGGTCCCTCCCACACCAAGACAGGCGAAATCCTTACATCGTGCTTGACACGTCCGAGCCAGAAGGCCAAGAAAGAGAGAAGTGTGACCGGCACGACTGTCGCAGACCAACCGTCAAAAAAGTGAGCACACGTTACACAGACACACACAAAAAAAGCACCACTTCCCTCTAGCTGGTTTACACATCTTCCCGGAATCCGTCTCCCCGTAGGTCTTTGTTCTCGCCTGACGCTGATAACTTTTAGATTGGAAGTTTCAACGACTGCATTTTTTATTTCTTTTTTACTTTGGTTCTCCCAAAGACCTTAGACGTTTGGCTTCACTACAGTCGGAAAAAGTTTTGTTTTAGGCCGACAGACACCGGGTTACACACACAAAAAATCTTTAACATTTATTACATGGAGTACACCGCGTTTCAGAAGCAGAAAACTGGAACACACACCCCCCCCCCCCCCACCCCACTAAACAGAGATGATCAGACTGCGCACGTTTTCCATGTGGAGTGGAGTGGAAAGTCAACGCCATGGAACCTCAGGACTGGCACTGCACCAGAGTGTAGGACATATCATGCTTCTCTTCTTCGTTTTCGCGTGACCATGCTGGTGGGAAGTAAGAACTTTGGGGAACTGAACTGCCAAGAAATAACGCCAGCCAGTCAAAAATGGCAACAGAAACTAGAAGCACAGAGCAGAACGCTTATTACCCATAACCATATTGCTAAACAACGACACTCCACTACGATTCCACACAGATGTGTATCTTCAAACAAAAACCTGTACGTCCAATAACAAAAGGTCGAACAGCGGCAGCAAAACGAAAGCATAACAATCAAGTGCACACAGAGGGTGAGGCCAGTGTGTCCATGGAGAACTCTGTCCACACTGCTTTAGCATCAGCCTCAGAGTCGTCGAAAGCACCACAGATCTAAAGCACCCTCATAATGTATACTGGGCCCCCTCTCATTCAAAAGGAGCACCTTTAAACTGCGATTAATCACACATTTATACTCTACACGAAAGGCATTTCTCTTGCCTGAACTACTGACACCGACCATAATTCATGCCACCTGACAGCAACATCTGCAGCAGCATGTGAACAGTCTGCCTCCCCCTTCTGCATGACGTCCAAAATGTTTATTACGTACACCCCCCCAAAAAAGCAAGCTGGTACTCTAGTCAAAACTGGAACTCTCATGTAACGTGGTGATGCTAGACAGACAAAAATTCAGAACCTTTAATCTGATGACCGTCATCAGGAATCAACTAGCAAGAAGTTGCACGCTGTTATCTCCCCCCCCCCCCCCCCCCCCCATCTTCATATCCACCGTCAAAGAAACCCCTAAGACTCTACATAATCTTCCTTCGTCCACCTTTATCTCAAATCCTGCAAACGAGCATGGTACAACAAACAGCGGGTTACAGTCAAGCAACTCTCCAGACAGGCAGACAGAGCAGCGAGGGTGGCCGCTCTCAAGGAGCCAAGGCAGGGCAGAGTGGAATGACAGTCCCCGGCCCGTGATCCATGCCACCTGGGGGCCAGGCCTCACTGGTTTCTGGAGCGGCCCAGGAAGAAGAGGACAGCAGCCACCGCGCTGAGAATGCAGGCCACGATGGCGAGCGCGAAGCTGTAGCCGAAGCTGGCTCCGGAATTCTCCCCCGCGAACACGGCGAACTCGATCAGGGCACAGAACGCTGCAACAGACAACATAGAAGGGTCGGTGAGAAGGCGTCTTGTTTACATCCGAGCTAACCACGTAGGTCATGTGTGGGCTGGGAGACAGAGGGAAAGTCAGCCGTACCTGTGGGGGATACACTTTATGCATACATGCTTCGAGTATGTTGTTAATTCCCAAGTGCGTCTGCATTAGTTATGGCTAAGATCACTGGAATGGGTAATCATTCTACCATGGCTTACCACGCCATACAACACCTGGGAATATTCATTCTCCCATGGCTCACCATGCCACACAACACCTGGGAATAATCATTCTACCATGGCTGACAATGCCACACAACACCTGGGAATATTCATTCTCCCATGGTTCACCATGCCATACAACACCTGGGAATATTCATTCTCCCATGGCTCACCATGCCACACAACACCTGGGAATATTCATTCTCCCATGGCTCACCATGCCACACAACACCTGGGAATATTCATTCTCCCATGGTTCACCATGCCATACAACACCTGGGAATATTCATTCTCCCATGGCTCACCATACCACACAACACCTGGGAATAATCATTCTCCCATGGCTCACATGCCACACACACCTGGGAATATTCATTCTCCCATGGCTCACCATGCCACACAACACCTGGGAATATTCATTCTCCCATGGCTCACCATGCCACACAACACCTGGGAATATTCATTCTCCCATGGCTCACCATGCCACACAACACCTGGGAATATTCATTCTCCCATGGCTCACCATGCCACACAACACCTGGGAATATCATTCTCCCATGGCTCACCATGCACACACACACCTGGGAATATTCATTCTCCCATGGTTCACCACCATACAACACCTGGGAATATTCATTCTCCCATGGCTCCATGCCAAACACCTGGAATTCATCTCCATGGTACCATGCACACAACACTGGGAATATTCATTCTCCCATGGCTCACCATGCCACACAACACCTGGGAATATTCATTCTACCATGGCTCAATGCCACACAACCCTGGGAATATTCATTCTCCCATGGCTCACCATGCTACAACACCTGGGATATTCATTCTCCCATGGCTCACCATGCCAACAACACCTAGGGAATATCATTCTACCATGGCTCACCATGCCACACAACCCTAGGGATAATTCATTCTACCATGGCTCACCATGCTACAACACCTGGGATAATTATTCTCCATGGCTCACCATGCTACAACACCTGGGATAATCATTCTACCATGGCTCACCATGCTACAACACCTAGGGATAATCATTCTACCATGGCTTCACATGCTACAACACCTGGGAATTATCATTCATACCATGGACTCACCATGCTACAACACCTGGAGATAATCATTCTACCATGGTCCACCATGCGCAACCTGAATAATCACTCTACCATGGCTCTCATGCTACAACACTGATTATCATCTACCAGGCTCACCATGCTACAACACTGGGATTATCATTCTACCATGCTCACCAGGCTACAACACTGGATATCATTCACCATGGCTCACCATGCTACAACACCTGGAGATAATCATTCTACCATGGCTCACCATGCTGCAACACCTGGAGATAATTACTCTACCATGGCTCATCATGCTACAACACCTGGGATAATCATTCTACCATGGCTCACCAGGCTACAACACCTGGGGATTATCATTCTACCATGGCTCACCATGCTACAACACCTGGGATAATCATTCTACCATGGCTCACCATGCTACAACACCTGGGATAATCATTCTACCATGGCTCACCATGCTACAACACCTGGGATAATCATCCTACCATGGCTCACCATGCTACGCACCACCTGGGGATAATCATTCTACCATGGCTCACCAAGCCACACAACACCTGAGGATAATCTGCTGCAGTCCATGGGGTAATGTTTCTAGCAAGGCGTACCATGTTGTAATTCCGGGTGGTAATCTTTCCACCGTGGCTTAACGTGTTGCAAGACCGGATGGTTATCTTTCCACCATGGCTTACCATGCTGCAAGACCGGGTGGTAATCTTTCCACCATGGCTTTGCAAGACCAGATGGTAATCTTTCCACCATGGCTTACCATGTTGCAAGACCGGGTGGTAATCTTTCCACCATGGCTTTGCAAGACCGGGTGGTAATCTTTCCACCATGGCTTACCATGTTGCAAGACTGGGTGGTAACCTTTCCACCATGGCTTACCATGCTGCAATACTGGGAGGTATTCATTCTACCATTTCTCACGACTCTGTGATAGCAGGGAATAATTATTTTACCACGAGTCACCACACTGGAACACCAAGAGGTAGTCATTCGATCTAGCCCCTGATCTTCTTTACCATGTTCTCTACTCATTTGAACACACTTTCTAAAAACAAAATTACACTGGAATTTCTTTAAAATCTTTCCTCGGTAAAACCTTAGCTCAGATGAAAAATGTTGATCTCTTTCTGGGCACATTTTTAATGTAATCAATAGCAAACCGCCAAGAAAACGTAGATAAACGAATCACAAGACAAAACACGACGCGTTTCGACATCTTATGTCTTCTTCAGGCAAGATACAAAACACTCAGGACAACGAAAATGAACCAGACTAAAATAATCTGTTTTAAATGAAGATAAGTGATTGCTTGTTCATTTTCGTTGTCCTGAGTGTCTTGTATCTTGCCTGAAGAAGACCTAAGAGGTCGAATCGCGTCATGTTTTGTCTTGTGATTCGTTTCACTACGTTTTCTTGGCGGTTCGCTATTGATTACATTTAAAATGTGTTTAGATTTTCGCCTGCAGTTGCCTCGCTTTGCAACCTGATCCAACTCTTTCTGGAATTTAAAAAAAAAATATCAGGTGGGACATCTCGAAACACGATTTTTGTGGAGTCTGGCGTAAAGTGTGTATGCCTGACATCAGTCAAGGCCCAACACTCCATAAGAACATGTTCTATTGTGTGTGGCACCATGACACGCAATGCACAACAAAGATTATTCACCTTTTATGTCAAAGGGCTGGCCTGTGGTAAATATAAATGTTAACACACTGTCATCATTTCATGCAAAGTAATTCCAGTAGCTAAATCTTGAAGAGCAGAATTTCAATCAACAGGGTTGAACAAAAGAGGCTTGTGCATGAGCAAAGAGGCTCCTACCGTTATTCCAATCAGCATACATGTATAGGGGACATTTCCTCCTCGGAGAAGACAGCCTGGGATAGAATATACAATTCCTGTTTTTCAAAAAGACTAGCAGGAACGCCAAGCGTATGACATTTCTTCTTTATGAAGAACAAAACAAAAATACAAGTGCTTATCATTTCTTTGAGTGAAAGACTGAATCCCCATCTTCACTCCCCACCCCCTCCACCCCAACCCCTCATTTCCACCACCCAATTCACCTCCAGCAGCTGCCGCAATAGGAGCAATCAAGCCGAAGAGACTTTTCCGTTCACTCATGAAGCAGATCAGAAGAGCAAAGGCCAAGGCCGCAGCCATCGCCAGGACGCCTAGAATGCCGAATGCGCGACACGCATCCAACCAACCTGAAACACACACAGAGTTCTTTTATTACTTAAATATTTGGACCAGAAGAAATAGACAGAAATTTCAGAGAAATGTCGTCAAATACGAATCAGCTTTCCTCCCCACCTCCCTCCTAACCACACACACAGTCAATCAATCATGTTTCCCCGCACAATGAGTGAGGGAGGGAAGGAAGGAGGGAGGGAGGAGGAGAGAGGAGGGGAGAGAGAGAGAGAGAGAGAGAGAGAGAGAGAGAGAGAGAGAGAGAGAGAGAGAGAGAGATGAAAGATAAACGCACGAGAGAATGGATAAAAAAAATTAAGATATATTTGTTATATTTGGAAGAAAAGATAAGCTGACGATTTTAAACACCATAAATCAACATTTTGATGGGGAAAACATCGACTCACAACCCAAATCGCAGTGCCTTTTTACTTTTTGCCTTAAAGCTTGGTAAGATTACCGAATCCGTCTAGTTATCTTGTGACGGACCGTTTTTCGTCCGGTCACAAAGTTTCATGCGACCGCGCTTGCCGGAAGGCGGTTGTCCGGAAGCCGGTTGCAAAATTCAGCTGACTGCTACTCACCGGCGCATTGCTATAAGCCGGGTGAGTTGCACCGGTTAGGCAGTCTCTGCAGTGATTCCGGCAACACAAGTTCACAGAAGGCCGAAGAGGGACTCGGCCGTTTGCTGGTGGCAGTCAGTTTCCCCCAGGTTGAAAGTGTTCCCTGGACTGCAGGGGACTGGCTGCCACTGTGCTAGGGCCGGGGGCCGTAGCCGTGTTCACGCCCCTGTTCTCCACCTTTTTGCGGTGTGGAGAGGTCGGCCTGAGCGCCGACAATCGCACTACCTGCCACTGCGCCCGGGACCGACTGCTTGGTGGGCCAGTGGGCGGGAGACGTCGCTGCTGCCGAGCCAGAGCGCCGCTCCTGTTTTGAACCAGCGACCTGTTGGCGAGGCCGTCGCTGTGTGTGGTGTGTGAGCCACAGCTCTTGTGCGACTATCACCTCGTCGTCGGCTGAGACGCCGCGAGTGTGATAGTGTTGGTTTTGAGCCACAGCTCTTGGGTGAGACTGTCACCATGTCGTTGGCAGAGACGCCGCGAGTGTGATAGTGTTGGTTTTGAGCCACAGCTCTTGGGTGAGACTGTCACCATGTCGTTGGCAGAGACGCCGCGACTGTGTTCGTGTTTTTTTTTTTCCCCTTTTGAGCCACAGCTGTTAAGTGAATCTGGAGTCGGACTTGTCTTGACGCTGCCGTCGTCGTCTTCACCGCCATCATCGACGTCACTGGGTACCTGGCAGCCCTGATAGTTATATATATAAATATTAATATGGTGTGTGTGTGTACGCCTAATGGTTGGCGTACCAACCCATGCATAATTTTGTGTCTATATTATATATGTTTTGTCTGATGGCTTGGGCAGCGTAAAAACAAAAAAAGAAGTGTTGTTTTGTTGCCTGGCTGTCAATGTTCGGGTGAGTTGGTGTGTGTATGTGAATTAGAAAAGTCGTGCATGCATCCATAATTTCTGAGTGAGAGTCAGACAATCAGACACCTGCATACACACCCATACCATCCGTAACATATCTGGAAAACGTACCGTTATCAAAGTTTTTAATCAAACAATCTCAGACAAAAATGTAAAGGTCGGACAGATGAGTGAACAGTTCACCTATTATTCCATTGGGCCCTTTACAGTTTCTTTTCTTTTTCTTTTTAATTGCTAACAACACATCTTCTCCACTAAAAGGACGGTAGATATAAGCATCAGACTCATCATCAAATCTCCCTTGACTTAGCTCAGAGTCAGTATTCAACAAAGTTTGAAAATGTTGAAACAACATCTCAGATGAAATGTTTACATTATCTTATGAGCTACAGCCCAAAACTCCTACTGCGACTTTGCAGATGTTATTAATTTATCTATTAATGACTGATTATACTCTTTATCGAATATTTACATTTACGCCTGGTTCTGTCCGTGTCTTTTTACGAATGGCGACTTATTCTCAGTAAACTCTTAGTGTCCTTTTTTATAATTAAGAACACATTCTTGATCCATACAAGTCTTTTGACACTCTCCCGTGACCTTGAACATATCTTTACATACACTGAGCACATTCCCTTATACATACGTTAAACATACTTAGTACCTTAATATCGATATCTATCAAACTTACGGCAATATCAGTTCTGCTAATGTCTACAAAGTTTCGTACTTTCCACAAGAGGAAAAAACAAGAAGTGACACAGGGAAATGATCGGAATCTGTACGTTCCACATCCAGTACTTCACAAACATAGCATGAAAGAGCAAACTGTTCATCTGACAATACGAAATAATCAATAACATTGCTGCAAGATTCAACAACATGTGCACAGCAACCTTTCAGATCGCTTTTATGTGTACGATCTAGTATTAGTTCAAAGCAGTGCACATGTTTAACAATTTCCCGTAATAATTGAGATTTTTCTGTTGACAGCATAGATTAATGCTGACTATCATGCTGTGTACCAAAAGCATTAAACCCGGACAATTCCCATGAAACATAAAAAAAATTCTACCATTTAAGTCGCCGTTGACAACGTTGACAGAAACAATGTGACAGTATCAACAGTAACCCGTGCTCTACAAGCCACGGTTCACGCCCGCGAGAGAGAGAGAGAGAGAGAGAGAGAGAGAGAGAGAGAGAGAGAGAGAGAGAGAGAGAGAGAGAGAGAATCTTTACCTGTTGAAGACGGAAAGTCAACGCACACACCATTAGCGCAAGTTTGCCACAATCCAACTCCAATGTCATACCTGAAAGACAAACGAACGATAAAGTGTATGAGAGAATGCACATTCTTTCCAATTGCTCTTTCTACCAGTTCTTATAAGACCTTCGTCAACACTCGTATGGGAAAAAAAAAGTTTGCGTAACATGCATAATCAAAGGGGGTGGGTTGGGGGCATATTTCTTTTGCGAACACAATCTCTTACACATGTTCCGAGCAACTGGTAACATTTTGTTGAACTGCTTCCCCACCGACATCATCTGGCCTCTGACATGACTTACTTACCCTCCTATCACTTGCTGTTGTCTTTTTCACAATGTGCGGCCACTGCATGCGGACTAGTCCGCGTTTGTTATATACCTCATGCGGTAAACCATCGGCTCAAACCGGGGGAAAAAGGTATGGAAAAAAGGCGCGGCCGTGTGATTGTTCTACAAAAAATACCACTATGTTAAGGTCGGTACACACTTCTCCCTGCCAGCACTGGAAGACGGCTGTTTGACATGGCGGTGACAGATTCTACCGGTCTGTTGAGCGTCATCTGAACACAACAGCCCCCTGTTGGCTTCCTCCTCTTGTTCAGCAGGCACAGGTCTGCTCGTATGTACATCCACCGCAAAGGCCGTGGCGCTCAATGCTCTGTTCATAGGAGCTGCAAGGTTTCATGCCTAAATCAGCGGACGATGTGGTGTTTCCAGTGGGACTCATCTAATACACTTTTGTCCAAACTATTTCGCGTCCTCCAGATTCTCCCGCTTTCTTTCCCTTGCCACACCTACAAGTACTAAGGGGGGAAGACTCCCATTTTCTTTGCAATCTCAGAGCTCCCCAAGATTTTGTTTCCTTCGAGTGGCGTCCCCCTGAATGTTGACTTGCTGACTATTTGTACCTCTCCCACTTTTTATTTGGCATACAGGTAAATAACGTTTTGCCACAGCTGAATGCTGCGTTTTGATGTGGCAACGATGAAAGACGTTGTCCTCTTGGGACTTGCCCACGGACCTTTTTATCGGCTGCAACAGTTTTCACTTGACCTCTTTGTTTTTCCAACCAAGCAGATTCCCTAACCTAGGATGTTCTGAAGGATTCCTTATAGCGCACGTTTTTTTTTTTTTTTTTTTTTTTTTTTTTTTTTGCAAACTACTGATTTGGTGGGGGTATCACTTTCTGATGACAATGCTTGACGTTTGATGGGCATGAACGCTTGCTTCACCATGGCGTGTGTGTGTGTGTGTGTGTGTGTGTGTGTGTGTGTGTGTGTTGTGCGTGTGTGTGTGAGAGAGACAGAGAGAGAGAGAGAGAGAGAGAGAGAGAGAATTCCCTTGACATAATATCAGTACCAATGACCCACGCAAAGGAAAACCTTAGTCAAAATGCAGCCAGTTGTATTCTACCGTTGACAACACACTTCATCGCGAACGTTGTCGAGTTTCAATCTCCCACATCAGCGGTAAAAATGGGCACACGTTGATGCGTAGACCGACTTACTGGTGTACATTTTATTGCGTGTTTCTACCCTCTGTCTTTTTTTTTTTTTTTTTTTTTTAAATCGCATTTGATAATTTCACGCACAGTTTGGGAAGCCCTTACGCCACACTTACAACATTTGGGGCAAAAATTTCCACTTTCTTCAAACGTCACACAATCTTCAGGTCAGAGGTTCCACTTTCCTTCCGTGCAACACTTGAACAGTATTTCTGGAGAGACAGAGATTCCCGCTGGGTCCCCGTCACATTCACAGGATTCATGGAAAACACCCCCACTCTCTTCCCACCTCACACTCACAGGATACAGGAGAAACGTTCTTACCGTTCTTCTGACACTTCATTTTCAGGATCGCTGTGGAAAGGTTCCTGCTGCTTTCTTTTCATGTCACACTTACAGGACTCACGAAAGAGATTCTTTCCTTCTCAAGACACACGGGTTTCAGTGAACAGATTCGTGCTGTCTTCCCACGTCACACCTGCAGGATTCAGGAGAAAGATTCCCGATTTCATCCGATGCCACTCTCACAGAATCTACAGGAAAGGTTCTTGATTACGTACCATGTCGCATTTACTGGATTCAAGGGAAAGATTACAGTTTTCTTCCCAAGTCACACAGGAGTCGAGGGCAAGATTCCCGCTTGCTAACGGCGCCACACAGCGTTCAGTGGAAAGATTCCCGCTAACATCGTCACACAGGGTTCAGTGGAAAGATTCCCGCTAACAGCGTCACACAGCGTTCAGTGGAAAGATTCCCGCTTTCTAACAGCGTCACGCAGAGTTCAGTGGAAAGATTCCCGCTTTCTAACAGCGTCACGCAGAGTTCAGTGGAAAGACTCCCCGCTTTCTAACAGCGTCACACAGGGTTCAGTGGAAAGCTTCCCGCTTTCTAACAGCGTCACACAGGGTTCAGTGGAAAGATTCACGCTTTCTTACAGCGACACACAGGGTTCAATGGAAAGATTCCCGCTTTCTTACAGCGTCACACAGGGTTCAATGGAAAGATTCCCCGCTTTCTAACAGCGTCACACAGGGTTCAGTGGAAAGACTCCCCGCTTTCTAACAGCGTCACACAGGGTTCAGTGGAAAGATTCCTAACAGCGTCACACAGGGTTCAGTGGAAAGATTCCCGCTTTCTTTCTAACAGCGTCACACTGCGTTCAGTGGAAAGATTCCCGCTTTCTTACAGCGTCACACAGGGTTCAGTGGAAAGATTCCCGCTTTCTAACAGCGTCACACAGGGTTCAGTGGAAAGATTCCCGCTTTCTTACAGCGTCACACAGGGTTCAGTGGAAAGATTCCCGCTTTCTAACAGCGTCACACAGGGTTCAATGGAAAGATTCCTAACAGCGTCACACAGGGTTCAGTGGAAAGATTCCCGCTTTCTAACAGCGTCACACAGGGTTCAGTGGAAAGATTCCCGCTTTCTAACAGCGTCACACAGGGTTCAGTGGAAAGATTCCCGCTTTCTAACAGCGTCACACAGGGTTCAGTGGAAAGATTCCCGCTTTCTTACAGCGTCACACAGGGTTCAGTGGAAAGATTCCCGCTTTCTTACAGCGTCACACAGGGTTCAGTGGAAAGATTCCCGCTTTCTAACAACGTCACACAGGGTTCAGTGGAAAGATTCCCGCTTTCTAACAGCGTCACACAGGGTTCAGTGGAAAGATTCCCGCTTTCTAACAGCGTCACACAGGGTTCAGTGGAAAGATTCCCGCTTTCTAACAGCGTCACACAGGGTTCAGTGGAAAGATTCCCCGCTTTCTAACAGCGTCACACAGGGTTCAGTGGAAAGATTCCCGCTTTCTAACAGCGTCACACAGGGTTCAGTGGAAATTCCCCGCTTTCCAACAGCGTCACACAGGGTTCAGTGGAAAGACTCCCCGCTTTCTAACAGCGTCACACAGGGTTCAGTGGAAAGACTCCCCGCTTTCTAACAGCGTCACACAGGGTTGAGAGGTTTCAGGAAAAAGATGCTTGCTTTCTTCCAGCGTAACACGTACGTGATTTAAGAGCAAGATTTTACTCGTTCTTTCCACAATATACGTACAGAAGTTAAGAAGAAGGATTCGTATTTTCCTGCCACGTCGTTCTCTCTCTCTCTCTTTCACACACATATACACACAAAGCACATGCACGCGTGCGTGCGTGCGCGCGCGCGCGCACACACACACACACACACACACACACACAGAGCACACGCACACAATGAAGTCCGATTAAACAATGCCGAGATATCTCTTTGAAATGAAAAGGGGGACTGTGAGATCATCGACGACCGTTTTGTAACCTAGTCTTTTAAAAACTGTAAACTGGACTGATGAGATCCCTTGGAATGTAATGGACCCTGCCTGCATTTGCATGCCGACAACCTCACAGCTTCACTCATCAACAGTTTGAAACATAACCCAGTCTGGGAGGGAAAGAATTTCACAGAGACAACGTCGAACACATGGAGCACTTTTCATGGTGAAGGTACTAACTTATGTTAAAAATAAGCAGGCACGATCCTCGCACTCATTCAAATAGTCATTCTCAATCCAAAACAAGGGGGGGGGGGGAGAGGGGTAGAGAGAGAGCGAGAGAGAGAGAGAGCGAGAGAGAGAGAGAGAGAGAGAGAGAGAGAGAGAGAGAGAGAGATCGTGGATGGAGGGAAGTAAGAAAGGAGGGTGTGTAACAGCTAACGTACTTTCGCCCGGTCCTGATGTCGTAACTTTCGCCGGTGATCCAGCCAGGCGTAGCCACACCAACGATCTGCAAGACGAGGGCCAGGCCCACCGCTCCTGCCCCGATGAGCACGGTGATGTGAGGCATGACGAATCCCATGATGAGGGCAGGCTGCACGTTCTGATCCTCTTATCTATCACTCCTGTGGTCTGAACAAAGAAAACAAAAATCGGACGATAAATTTCGTAGAAAAGTAACGTCATTGCTGGCGGGAACTGAAGCGCATACAAGTTGTGTTACTACATCGGCAAAACCAACGCCACGAAGCAATGGTGATACGTAGATTGTGTGACATCATCATCAAAACCAGTGACACAAAGTGATGACAACACAGAAGTTATGTGATTACACCGCCAAAATCAATGGCACGAAGAAATGCCCATACATAAGCTGTATGGCCACATGACCAAAGGAAACAGAAAGAAAGCAAGCAAACTAAGGAAAGAAAGACAACAACAACAAACGTAAAAGAGGAAGTATATGCAGTTGAAAGAAACCAGGAGTAAGAAAAGGGGTGGACTGATAAGTGAGCAAGGAATAGATTGATAAAAAATGATAGTGAATGGAGGAGATGAGACAGAACATAAACATGAGGTCAATGATCAGTAGTATGGCAGTGTATCTGTATACAGTACCGCTGGTTGGTGTCGTGGGGGTGGATAGGCACATACTATTCTAGGATGTTTCAGCCAAGTGGGAAGAGGGTCCCCACTTTGTCAGTATGGTGGGATTCCTGCATGGTACGCTCAAGATTTGCCAGTGCAAAAGCGCCCAAATTTTGACAGGACTGATGTTGCGTTAGGGATGGTCATGACAACATGAGGATAAAAAGTTGTTTGACTACATCACCAAAATCCAACAGCATGAAGTGATGATGTAACAAAAGATGTATGACTACATCAATAAAACCAACGGAACGAGGTAATGACAATACAGAAGTTACAGGACAATAGTACCAAAAACGAATGGTAGGAAGTAATGACGATACAAAAGTTATGTGACCATAAATTATTACCAAAACGAATGGGCTCGCACTGACAACACAAAGTTATGTGACAATATTACTCAAACGAATGGGCTCGCACCGACAATACAAAAGTTATATGACAATATCACTAAAACGAATGGGCTCGCACTGACAAAACAAAGTTATGTGACAATATTACTAAAACGAATGGCACGAAGAAATGGCAATTCAACAGCTTTGTAGCTCCATCACCAAAACGAGTGGCTAGAAATAATAACACAAAACATGTGACATCGCCGAAACCAATGGCGTGAAGTTACGACGACACACAAGTTGTGTGTCTCCATCGTTAAAACCAATGGCAGAAAGTAAATGACAACACAAAAATTGAGCGACTACATCGTGATAATTCATAGCACAAAGCAATGACCACACAAGCGACGCGCTTGTACTGGTGTAACTTCAACATGGAAAATGCACACAAGACATTATCATCAAACAACATGGGTTAGCTTTCCTGAGGAGCGCCCTTTACAAAGGTGAACAGGAAGTATATTGAGACTTACCTTGTCTTGAGTAATACAATGTACAGACAGAAGCTGAAGAGGTTGGGTATTAAAGCCTATACGAAAAATAATATTAAAAAACAAACTCTTTGATGAAAAAAAGGGAACGACTGTTCAAGAAAGCAAACTTATTAACTGTCTGGTTCTCTCCACAGCAATAAAATCACCTTCAGTTTGTCATTAACAGATTTCATCATCAAGCTGCGTGCGCTTAGTCAACTTTCAGTGCATCAGCTAAAATAGGGGAAGAACTTTGAATGGGTGGGTTAGGTTGTGTCATGCAGTATTCTTTATGTGGTAGATGGTGGGGGAGGGTGGGGGATAAAGGTTACATATTGCCTGACAAAAAAATCACTTGTAAGTTCGCTCTCTATCCATGAGAGAGAGAGAGAGAGAGAGAGAGAGAGAGAGAGAGAGAGAGAGAGAGAGAAGTTGCGCACCATATCACTCCATACCAACTTAAACAGTGAAGTGACGTATACACTCCACGTAATGTCCAGACATTTGACAATGTTCAGCTCTCACAGACGACAGACGGATCACACTTAACTCTCTCTCTCTCTGGTGACAATGCAAATATTCTCCATCCATCTTCCCTACAGTGACACCTGTGCATACGAAATGACAGTCAGGCTGTCGGCCTGGGAGAAACAGGAGTGAAGCTTACCTATAGATCGAACGCTACTTTGATACACTGTTTCGCAGGTAGGCTGTCAGAAAGTGAAGCTTACTTATCGAACGCAACTTTAACACATAGTTTCGCAGGTAGACTGTCAGACACTGACCTCTGCGGAGGGGAGGTGGGGGGGGGGGGCATAACTGAATGAGGTTTATGGAGTAAAGATTTCGTTTCATAAACCGTACTTTTCAACAAAATAACTGACGTTAGGTACAGACTTTCGTTTCAAAAACGGTGTTACTTCAAAAACTGTTTTTCGACAAAATAACAGACGTACATGTCTTTCAGGTAGACACTTTCGTTCTAACATACGTCAGCAGCAAAATAACAGACTGGCTTCGTTTCCAAGGCAGAAAACACCGGAATCTTGTGCTGAACATGAAACAAAACTGACTGATGGCCATCTTTGAAGAAGACATACTTGTTCAGAAACAGACAGTGAAAGGCGTGGCATTTGTGTTAAGAAATTTCGTGTGTGTGTGTGTGTGTGTGTGTGTGTGTGTGTGTGTGTGTGTGTGTGTGTGCAAGCGTGCGCGCGCGTGCGTGTGAGTAGATAACTGTGTTCTTAGTTCTTTTTCTTCTTCTCCCCCCCCCCCTCTCTCTCTCTCTCTCCCTCCCTCCCTCCATCCTCGCCCCAGGTACGAGAATAGCAACTTTCGAGTATAGTTTACGACCACTGATGTCTCATATAACTTTGCTCGTTCTGTTTCCGACCAGGACCCAGTCTGCCGATCGACTCCTCCAGCCTCGTTCACACTGCCCCCAGTAACACTTCCAATCAGGTGCACCTTAGCCTGCAGTCCTTTTTTGGCAGTCAATGTCAACAAACACTTTGCAGGCAATGAAAACGAGGCTCGGGCAACCACTTATCTTCTCATAGTCAGCCCACTGTGCGCCGAATATGAGAAGACCAGTGGTTGCTCGTTCCTCCGTTTTCACTGTCCTAAAAGTTGTTTGTTTTTGCCTGAAGAAGACCCACGAGGTCGAAATGCATTGTGTTTTGTCCTGTAATCTGTTTGTCTGCACTGTCTGGCGAAACTAATACCCTTTCTTTTTTTCAAAATTTGCTTCATTTTCCGCCCTCAAGTCACCTCGGTTTGAAACACGTCGCAGGTGAATGGAAATAGATAAGAAAGAAAAGGGGTGGGGGTGGGGGATGATGATGATGATGGGGGCCGACACGCGGGTGTAGCAGCTCTTTGTGTAGTGAACATGGCATACTAGTCGGTGGCAGGTCAACTGTGACGGGTTTACTTTTGCACAACGTGAAAGGAAGGAAGGAAGAATCCAGTGACACCAACCCCTCTCTGGACAGAAAAAGTTCGGACACTCTCAACAACAGCAAAAGTCTTCAGTTGGAACACAGTCGTCAGTTCCATTGACTGATCGAGTTTATAGCCTGGCCGACCACGAGGGACCACCTCAGGGACGTCATTTCTTCAAAGTCGTCTCTCTCTATATATATGATTTTCGTGAGTTTGCTGTAAAAGTGCGTGTTTTCTGACATCATGCAAGTTCTGACCTTCTACAAACGCATTTTTATGTGAATAGTGCATCACATGGACTGCGCCACGGAGCTACTCCACCTTTTTAAAAGATCGGAGTGCACGAAAAAAAGGAGTGGCCCGTGAGCAATCGGCACACAACTGTTTCTTCTTTACCGCCACCAGTGGCAGATGGTTCAAAACTCTTCCGAGGTTAAGACGGTTTTCAGTTTGCTAACCGTCGGCCTGTTTCCAGCCCTGGTGCCAGAGAGAGGTCTGTGACACAAGTCTTGAGCGTCGGCTCTGAAATCGGTGTGGATGACAGAGAATCGGCAAGTCCTTTATTGGTTGCATTCTTGGCAGCAAAGTGATCAACCATTTCATCGCCCCGTATGGCGACATGACTTGGAATCGAAGCAAAAACTATTGGATTACAGCTAGGTGTGCAGTTACAAACAAACAAAAAAATCAGTAGCTGAGGGTGCTTCAGATTACTGCTAGCGACGGCCTCCAAAGCAGAAAGGGAGTCCGAAAGAATGCGGAAGTCCTTTAGTTCTGATCTAGAGAAGCGCCAGGTCCAACGCAGTGAGCTCAGCAATGAACAGAGAGAGAGAGAGAGAGAGAGAGAGAGAGAGAGAGGGGGGGGTGGAGACAGACAGAGAACGAACGAACGAAATTCTATTTTACCCGGGTAATGAGGTATGCAATGTAAACGCTTTTTTTCCACCCAGCCCTGGGGCAAAAAGAAAGAAAACAAATCAAATATCAAATTAAGAGAGAGAGAGAGAGAGAGAGAGAGAGAGAGAGAGAGAGAGAGTGAGGAGTGATGGGAGGAAGGAGGAAAGAGAGAGGGAGGGAGGAGGAAGGAAGAGGACGGGAAGGAAGGAAATCATTACGTGAAAGTACATCCAGTAAACAACAGGGAAAGTGCACCCAGCTCACTCACAGTAAAACTGTCCCATAGAGAAGGAAGGCAAGGGATCATCACTCTTAAAGCGAATCTAGCACACAAACAAAAAAATGTTCAAAAGCGCTTTAGTGGGGGGCGGGGGGAGGGGGGGGGGACCCTGCGGTTGAAGCCGTCCCCTGGAAAGAAAATTCAGCACACATTCGCAGGAGAAAAAAAAATGTTCTAGAAAAAAACACCACCACAAACTGGATGGAGTCGTCACAGCAGGAAATATTTACAGAGGGGGTGGGGGGGAGGGGGGGGGGGCAGCAGCAGCAGCACACATAAAGAAGAAAGGAACAGCGCACATGAAAAGGACAATAACGCACACAAAAGCAGTCGATGGCAAGTCAATCCAGCACACACACACACACACAGAGAAAAAGAACACAAGAGCGACGTGGCCGTACAAGACGCACTGCATGAAACGTGATTCTGTAGAACAAGATCGGGCAAAAACGAGACTGGGGCAAAACAGTGAAGTGGGTGAAACGAGGCGCAGCGATGGCACAGGTCGGACCTCTGTGTGGTGGTGGCAGTTATTTGGGAGCGCCAGATGCAACTAGCTGCATGCTGGAAGTTGTTTATTGATTCCTCTATGGTTGCCGCCTGAGGAGGAGGGGAGGGGGGGGTGTCGTCGGAGAGAGGGAGAGAGGGAAGGCCGGATCTGGCAGCGGTTTGACAGGAAGGAAACGTGGTATGAGCATTCCGAAGAGGCGTTTTGTGTTTTTTTTTGTGAGAGCTGTGGTTTTCATCTGTTGAGACATACAGAGAGAGAGAGAGAGAGAGAGAGAGAGAGAGAGAGAGAGAGAGAGAGAACTGATATTTTATTGTCATTACCAAAGAGGTCTTTTGACAAGGGAGGAGAGGTAACAGAACAAAAACATTTCCCTCTTCCTTTCCTGCAAACAAATAGTACACTTTCATTCCTAGTGTGTATCAAATTCAAAGTTAACAAAAGCAAATAAATTCGTAACATTTCGTTATGTCCTCACCTCACGCACAGGAGTAATGCAGTAAGGTTAAAACAAACAAACTAACAAACAACAAACTTAAGGCTGACTCGACCATCCACTCAATCCAATGATGACATTGTATTTTACTGATCTCTTCCACATGCGATGAATGATAATATTCATTCAGATATCTCTTATAATGTATCATCTTAAATTTCACTATCCTTCATCTGTCTAATTTTCAATGCTTCCGCGATAAATTTCGCAACTGATCTAATTACAAGTTCATCATCTGATGATAACACGCCAGCGACATTTTGTCTTTTCGCTATATCTAACTGGAAAAATGAGCAATTTGTCCGCACTTCATTATAAGCAGTACAGTGGAACAGATAGTGTTATTCGTCATCAATAATATGTCTACATGCAGGACAAGGAGATTCTGTGGATGTTTCACATTCAAACCATCTTTTGTTCGCATTAAAACCTAAAGTTCTCAACCTAAATCTTGCGTAATTTATTCTGTGCCATTTATCTGTTATGATATTGAGAGAGAGAGAGAGAGAGAGAGAGAGAGAGAGAGAGAGAGAGAGAGACAGAGACAGAGACAGAGACAGACAGAGACAGACAGACAGACAGTCTCTATGGTCTGTCCTGTCGCATGAGGGTAAAAAAAAAGTCTACTCACCATGATCACTTACCTCACCCCATCCCCCTCACCTACACATGCATGCCCTTCTCTCCCCCTCTACTTTTATAGCCGATGTCAGCATTTACCACCTCGCTCCCCCCCGCCCCTTCGTCCCCCAACATGGTACAATTTCCTTGTCCCCTTGTCCCCCCCCCCCCCCCCCCCCCCCCCCCGTCCCTCCAACACCACCACCACTTCTGAGGCTGCGGCATGGAAGCACGCGCATGGGTGAAAGCAAAAACAAATCTCCTTCCTGAAACCTAACATTCTTTTCTCCTCCGAATATTCCCATTCCTGAAAATTGATATCTATTCCTGAAGGGTGAAAGCAATCTTATATATTCCTTTTATAGACAATGCAAGTACATTTTGTGATAAACTTGACACACAACTAACAAACCAGCCATGAACAACAAATAAAAATCACTTACTTGAAAAAAATACAACAGAAGACTGCTGGTTCTTCAGATCACAAAATGCTCCTAGCTGAAGCACTACTCGAGGAGTGTAGAATTGTCTTGTTTTCTCTCTTTGCTATTTGCTGTGATCATTAAGCTTTTCAGCATGTCAAACATTTGCTTATACACAAGATGTTTGATGGCCTTAAAGTTGTGGTGTGTCAGTTCTACCACTTTATTCACCAAAAAGAAAAAAAAATTGAAACTATTAGAGCTCATTCACATACATTTGACAGGTCCAGATGAAATGTTCACTATGAAAAAGTTGTCGGTGATGCCCCATCAAGTTTGGTATTCCGTTTCGCGCAGAGCAGTGCTGCCTTGTGTGCCTTGTCTTTGGCGTGAATAAATAGTGCTCGTTTTCCACTGGAGCCGTAATTCAGAATCTTGTTACAGACAACGCACCGGCATGTTCCCGCTTCGTCCACCTTTCTGCACCAGTCTTCGAAACAATCGCCATCTTCTTCTTCTTCTAGCCAGAGCCATCGCCACTTGTTTGTTTGTTTTTTTACCGATCTGTCTATTACAGAAACATCTGCATTAACAGGCACGTCCTTCATTGTTGCTATCGCATGTGTTTGGCCCAAATTTGCTGTCGATACAAATCTTCGCTCGCAAACTTTTTTTTTTCCCGGTTTAGACTCGAAATGCGCATGAGCAAGAATTAAAAGGAAGGGAAGTAACTTAAAACCCTTTCTGTTTTGCCAAGCACCAGTGAAGAATCGCCGTTCGATACAAACGAAGACTAGCGGAAAAATAATATAGATAACTGAATTATGCAGATAAGCCGACCTGACAGTGTGAAAGACTCTCTGTTTTTTTTGTGTGTGTGTGTGTGGTTTTTTTTTGTTTTTTTTTTTTTTTTTTTTTTTTTTTTGCATTGGCATTTTCCTGAAGTCAGGTTTGCCATTCCTGAAAAGCCCTTTTGTCAACCGGTTCATTCCGGAATTCCGGAACACTCCGGAACTACTTTCACCCATGCACGCGTCACAGCGTTGTGCTAGAGTGACTAACAAGC
This sequence comes from Conus canariensis, assembly GCA_033310375.1. Lineage (NCBI taxonomy): Eukaryota > Metazoa > Mollusca > Gastropoda > Neogastropoda > Conidae > Conus > Conus canariensis. Next base: position 8,951,728 of record CM065742.1, on the reverse strand, counting down.
TTACAGACGTGGTATGGCATTTTCCATTACAGTGTAGTAAGTACTTAAGTGTGTTAATATTGTACAGTCTTCGCATACAATGCCGATGTGAATACACAGATGTATTGACATGACCCTGAAATACAAAGGCAGTCTTACTAACATTTGGGATACAAAAAAAAAAAAAAAAAAAAAAAAAAAACTTGACAAAGCCCTAGTTTAGAGGCCCCGTTTGCACCGACTATATCAACCGAACGCTCTCACGGACCGACTGGCTTCTCTTCGTGTGAGCACAAATCAGTAACAGCAATTCAAAGGGGACTTCTAAACCAGTTCACTGCCTTGTCGGCAAACAATGTTATAGTATTCCCCGTTCGACAGAATGTTGTTAAACATCACTTTTAGCATTTCTGTCGACAGCTTTCAAATGTGCAACGTGACAATCTTGTACCGCAAGGTTACAAAGAAACAATTCAAAACAGCAGTATTACGCGAAAGAAACAATTCAAAACAGCAGTATTACGCGAAAGAAACAATTCAAAACAGTAGTATTACGTAACGTGATCATCCCCCCACCCACCCCCAAAAAAAGTTTTCCTAGGAATCACGTGTCCGATTTTTTTTGTGTGAATGTACTACAACCCTCCTCCTTTCGTACGATACCAAAAAGAACTTTCTTGCTCTCATTTTCACCTAACGTTAAATATAATCTACCTTCTCTGGCCTAGTGGAACACACGACTAGACAAGCACTCGTTGTAATACTATGCAGCTGAATGCTGCCCTCGCGCACAGACCGACAGAGCAGCTGCTCAATAGGTCACCGGGCACAGAGGAATTCTTGTGCAACAGTCACGCTCTCCTTGTGCTCGTCTCTGGTTTCTCGCCAGTCAGCGTTTCCTTGGTAAATTCAGAGAGAGAGAGAGAGAGAGAGAGAGATTTGCCATTGATAAGAGGGAGAGAGAGAGAGAGAGAGAGAGAGAGAGAGAGAGAGAGAGAGAGAGATTTGCCATTGATAAGAGAGAGAGAGAGAGAGATATTTGCCATTGATAAGAGAGAGAGAGAGAGAGAGAGAGAGAGAGAGAGAGATTTGCCATTGATAAGAGAGAGAGAGAGAGAGAGAGGGGAGAATACGAATACGAATACGAAATTTAATGATTAGGCCTACAGCCCATATCATGGGAGTTGAGTTCCAAGTACAATATGACAACAATTATTGTGTAACATGTCGAACATTAGACACACTATCAGAACATGTTCACCAATGGGAAAGCAAAAGTACATGCTGGAATACCAGATGAATTGAAACTGGTTTGCAATTCTTTTAAATCAGGAAAAGCCGTCTCAATTGCAATGATTTGAATATAAATGTTGCTAGATTATTTATTACGATACTATTCTGGTTTGCCAAAAGCATTGATAATCTAAAACATGATGGGTATTTATAGAATTTGGTGGGAATATACTGTTCCCTTAGTTCCTTATATTTCGGACATACTAAAATGAAGTGTATTTCCGTTTCTCTAACAAAACAAAATGGGCAGTTCAAATTTTCTCCTGAAACATTTTGACAATGTCGTAAACGATGAGGTCTCAATGATGAGACACCAAGTCTTAATCTAGTCAAAGCATTTCGCACAGGAACATGTTTTACTGTAGTTAGATGAAAACTAATAGATAACGCCGAATTGAATGAACAATAAAAAGAGAATCTATCTCTTGTTGTTATGTCAAAATGCCATTCCTGCTTATAACACTCTATTAGTCTATTTTTAAAGGTTGATATGAACAAATTGCAGTTTCCGACACCTTGGCTTTCCCAAACGTGTCCAAAACCATAACGATATAAAAGATTCCGCATGGAGGACACCCAAGTTTCTTTATCTTGATTCTGCAGAGTTAGTAACATGTTATATGCTTTAAGTGGTAACCTATTCAGAGGCATTCTCAGAATGCGTAACCAATATTTCAGGCATTTAACATAAACATTTACAAAAAGTGGATATCGTCCAGTCTCACCATAAGCTAGTATATTTGAAGAATGTATTTTTATATTGAGAAACCTTTTTAAAGAAAAAAGATGAACAGATTCAATTGGCTGAAGATTTGTTCTTATACCCCATATCTCAGCCCCATACGTCAGCATGGGCTGTATTTGGCCATCAAACAGTTTGAAAAATACTGCAGGAGACGAATTACCAATTGACCATAAAATACGAAATATTGCAATTACCCCTTTTTTTGCACGACTGGACAAATCCAAAAGAGAATGTGTATATGACAGACGGGTAGAAAGGAATATACCTAAATATTTATACATATTTACTATCGAAAGTGTTTCATTTCCATATTTCCACCTTTCACGAATAGAAACATAACCACCATTTCTAAATATAACGATATTAGATTTCTCAAGGTTCACAATTAGTCCTAATCGCTTGGACACATTCCACAAGATATTTAGTTGAGTTTGTAATCCATTTATAGTATCTGAAACTAGCACAACGTCGTCTGCAAAGAGAAGGATTAAAATTTCTGTGAAATCGGGATTAAGTTGAACACCATGCTTTCCTGTTCGTGTAATTTCTTCAGCTAAATGATTAATAAAAAGAGAAAATAAAACAGGACTACATATTTCTCCTTGTTTAAGGCCAAGAGGGCACATAAATGTTTCTGAAACATCTCCTCCTACTCTAACCCTAGCTTTTACAACATTATACATGCTCTTTATTGCATTGAACATTTTACCCCTTATCTTATTTTTCTTCAAAACAATCCAAAGCCTTTCCCTTATCACCGAATCGAACGCCTTCTTAAAATCTATGAAAGCAACATACAATTTCTTGCGTTTAACTAACTGCTTTTGAACTAACGCTGTTAAAGTAAAGATCTGATCAATAGTACTGTAATGTTTTCGAAAGCCGGCTTGGGTTTCATGGAATTAATTCTTTTGTTCTATCCAATTTGAGAGTCTTTTATTTAAAATAAAACTATAAATTTTACTACTTATATTCAGCAAGGATATACCTCTATAATTATCTGGGACAGCAGTATCACCTTTTTTTATGTAATGGTTGGATTAAAGACTCCATCCATACATCAGGGTATGAACCAGACGTGAAAAGAAAACTGAAGTATTTAACAAGAAATTGTATTATTTGTGTTGACGGGTTTTTGAAAAATTCACCAATTATACCATCTGGTCCCGAAGCCTTACCCGTTTTTAGTGCTGTTATAGCTTCCAAAACTTCATCATTATTTATGTCTCGCTCAAGAATATCTATATTATCATCTTCTAAAGCTTCAATAATATCATCATCAACCTGTTCCCCACCATGGAAACCAACATGATCATTACTACCATAGCCATCAATGTCAAAGGAATCAATATCGTTACCATCAACAGGCAGTGAATTGAATACATTGTTGAAATGATTATACCACTCCTCTTTAGTAATTTCATTTGAAGCGGAAGATTTTGAAACATAAGACTTCACAGTAGCCCAGAAAACTTTCGGATCATTCATTTTTTCTTGTAGCGTCAACAGCACCCTCTCCCTGTGTCCAGCTGCTTTATCTCTTAACAAGTATTTATATTGTTTTCTTTTCTCACAATATGCCAGTCTATCCGTGTCATCGTGTGTCCTATTAAAAACTCTCAACTTTCTCCTTAGAAATAATCTACTTTGTCTACATTCCAGATCGTACCAAACCTGCTTTTTGTCCCTACCTGTTGTTACAGTCTTCTTCATACACCGTCCAGCTATATATAAACCCTCATTAAACTTTGTCAAAGCGGCGTTAATATCATAATCAACGAGTTCAATTGCTTCATTGATGTGGTTTTTAACCTCATCAGAATCTAAACACAAATAAAAGTCTTGACTAAAATCTTCATTCCAAACATACTTAGAATAAGATTTACCTTTAGGCTGAACTCTTTCTGGAATCTCAGCAATAGCGGTAGTCAACAACTCCAAAACTACTGGCATATGTTTAGACTCAATTCTGCTCTGAACTTTCAGCGACGAACACAAGGACAAAAGGCTGCTCGACATCAAGAAATAATCAATAACACTACAACCAGATGAAGCCACATATGTAAAATTCCCATGTGCATCACCCACTACAGTTCCATTTAGTATTGAAAAACTAAACTGTTCACAGACATTAATGAGATACCTTCCAAAACTGTTCACGACATGATCCATAGAATGTCGACTAGGATAGCTTGAATTAACATGGGTCACAGAAGAGTTATCAAAAAAGTCATCAGGGATAATGTCATCATGAGGGTATTCGGTACCAGTCCTAGCATTAAAATCACCAAACAAAATAAATTGAACATCGCCAAGCAGTTCAAGAACATCCAAAATACACTGTTCAATTAGTGCAACACCATTAGTTATCTCCGTATCTTTGTAGTATGCCGAGTCAGTCGGAGGGAGATATGCACCCAATAAAACAATGTCAGAGTGTGAATTAAATAAACGTTTAGATAACTTCAAAATAACTACATTATCATATTCCATTTCTATACATTCAATATAAGCAGTTAGTTCCTTTCTGACTAATAGCACAACGCCGCCCGAGAGGCGGGCAGTGACAGAGTCAGTCAGTCTGACAGCCGGTGTAACATAGGCTTTATGCTGGGGAAAACACTGTGAAGAAAACGTCTGAGAAAAAGTTTCCACCAGCAAAGCAAAGTCAAAATTTCCAATAAAAGATCGCATATCAGGTTCATAAATACGAGCCAGTCCCTCAATGTTATAAGTCAAAAAAGTTAACCGTTCATTTTGAAAACTTCCTTGCTTGTGGTCGAAAACGTCATCATCTACATCATTTGCATTATCATGGTCATAATCAATAATGTCACTAACATCAGAAGAAAAATCACTATTATGATTCCTATTCCTGTCGTCACCAATAACATGACTGACATGATTGATTACATTGCTTTCAACAATAACATCACCACAATCATGACTAATGACGCTACCACCATCATAACTAACAACATGACTGAAATCACAACTATCATGACTAATTACATCACTGACATCAACACCATCATGACCAACAACATGACTGACATCACACATACCATGACTAACAACAACACTGGCATCCCCCTCATCATGACTAATGACGTCACCAACATCCCCACCCTCATGACCAATGATATCACTGATATCCCAAAAATCATGACCAATAACATCACTGACATCCTCAATATCATCTCGTACTTTATTCGGGGACACATGAGAATCAGAGAAACACACGCTTTGAATTTTGTTGTCAGTGTGTAGCGCGGGCACGGATGTGTCGACCACCTCATCCCGAACTGCACGTGATATTTCAATCTCGTGTTCAGGAGTAGGCGGTGTCCGACTTTTACTTGTTCCCACTGCGCTATCGTCAGTGTGAAGGATATTTCTATTACTTTCATTTACACCCGTATATCTTACCTTACCAGGCCGGCCATTTTCCTGGGTCATCTTTTTGAGATTACCATCCTGATCGACTGAGAATTTTTGTCCGTCAATGATCAAATGATCGTAGACCATGGACACTCTTTTGTTTTTCTTTTTGGCTTCTTTTAGATGAGGCACCAACTTTTTTTCGAATTTCCCTAACCCGCTGAGAAAAGTCCTCGCTTATGAATATTTTGGTTCCTTGTAATTTACTTCTGGCGTTTAACAGTTTTTCTTTATGTTTATAGAAGGTGCAACAACCGATAATCGGAGAGTCTGCCTTTCTGTTCAGTCTGTGTAGTCTGTCAAATGGTATGTCTTCGGTCAGATCCAGTTTGTCTGTCATTAAGTCCTGAATTAAAGCCTCACACTCTTGTCGAGTTTCATTCTCTCTTCGATGAACACCGTGGAAAATGACATTGTTCCTTTTTGAACGACATTCGAGATCATCTGCCTTTTGCTCTAATTTCATCACACTTTCAGTCAGTCTTTCGTTTTGTTCTCTGAGCCTTTCATTATCACACTTGAGATCTGTAATCTCCTGCTTTAACAGAGAAACATCCTCACGTAAATCACTTAGCGTCTCTTTCATCTCTCTCATGTCGGCCTTCATTCCATCAAACTTACAGTTCAACATCTGAAGACTCGACATGACATCTGCGATAGAAGGTTCCACAGGCGGACGGGACGGCGAGGCACTGGCTGCAGGCGAGGATCCTCTGGCACTCTTCAGTCGTGTCTGCTTGAGACTCTCCTCCTTACTGCCTGTTCTGGGTCCTGGGTTAAGTTCAATGTCCCCACAGCGCTGGAGTAAAAGTCCGTGGAACAAAAACGACAGGATCAAACCTACTGCGACACCGTCTTGCCATCTTCGGAGCTTCAATGTCCGACAAAACAAGGAGACTTTCTTTGCCGACCGACGATTCATAAAAGCAACAAAAGTAAACAGAAAAACACCACAAACCGAACGAAAAGATAAAGGTACCGCTGGCATCTCGATGACTGCAATACAGGAAACACCACTACAGGCCTTAATCTTCAGAAACCACGCTTTGATGTCAGAGCGACTGACAGACGCCGTCTTCACTTCGCAAGCGGAAGTCGATCCCCCAGAGAGAGAGAGAGAGAGAGAGAGAGAGAGAGAGAGAGAGAGAGAGAGAGGTTTGCAGAAACTTCGTTAAAAATCTTTCTTCCGTAAAATCTTAAATCAGATGAAAAATGTTAATCGCTCTCAGAAACTCAAAAGATCACGTCAGGTCGGACATCTCTGAACAGGGTTTTCATGGACTGTACTGTAAAGCGTTGATGTCTCACATCGTGCAAGTCCCAACAATCTAAAAGAATATGTTTCACTGTGTGTGTGTGTGTGTGTGTGTGTGTGTGTGAGAGAGAGAGAGAGAGAGAGAGAGAGATATATGCCATTGATGCGAGAGAGAGAGACAGGGGAGGAAGAGAGAGAGAGACAGAGAGAGAGAGACAGAGAAAAGAGACTTGCCACTGATGAGAGAGAGAGAGAGGGAGGGGGGGAGGGAGATTTGCCATTCATAAGAGAGAGAGAGAGAGAGAGAGAGAGAGAGAGAGAGAGAGATGATGATGATGATGATGATGATGATGATGATGATGAGATGATGATAATCTTTATTTCCAAGGGTAACAGATAAGCAAACACATGCTTTTTTTTCATCCGGCCCTTGCCCCGTTCAGGGACTAAGTATGACTAGTGACTAAGACTTACAAAACTTTTAACAAACACACATATCTTCACAACATTAAAAAGTTCATCCATTAACAGTTAAGGCGTAGATGACTTTAAAAAGGATAAAAGAAACGATTGAAACAACAAACAAGAATAAAGAAATTGATGACAAAGAAGAAAAGAATCAGCACACACATATATGGAATAAGCGATCCCCCTATCGAAGGGGAGAGAGAGAGAGAGAGAGAGAGAGAGAGAGAGAGAGAGAGAGAGAGAGAGAGAGAGAGAGAGAGAAGTTACATTCCTTTTGTAAAAAATTAACCAACAAACTGCTAAGGATGATAATTAGACAATTACAATACATCAATAATATCAACATTTGTACTTTCTTTTACATTTACATGATGTGGTTATAAGGCAAAACGAGAACGAATAATCAGTTATCAGTAAGCAGCAATAAATTCATAGCATCAATAATCATAACACTTATTTTTCATGATGTGTGCGTGTGCGTGTGCAAATGCGCGCGCGCGCGCGCGCGCGCGCGCGCGCGGTGTGTGTGTGTGTGTGTGTGTGTGTGTGTGTGAGAGAGAGAGAGAGAGAGAGAGAGATAGAGAGAGAGAGAGAGAGAGAGAGAGAGATGCCATTATTATTTACCTTCCCCTTCCATCTTTTTTGTTTTCTTCTTGACCATTCATACACCACCCAAAACTATGATTATTAATTAAGCGACAATCCATCGAAACGCAGCCGTAATTAACGAAGAGAGAGAGAGAGAGAGAGAGAGAGAGAGAGAGAGAGAGAGAGAGAGAGAGAGAGAGAGAGAGAGAGATTATAATTCCATTTTTCTATCCAAAATATCACATGCTAAACATTACTATCAATTTGAATAAAGAGCAATACATCAATATGATCAACAGTAATCCGGACACACATTTATCACCTTGCAGTTGCAGTGCTCGAAGAAATCAAAGTATTAAGACATCAATTAGTGACAATGCACCAATAAAACCAGCGACCACAACAGTCATCCATCATGATATAATTTCAATCATTAATAAAACCGATAGTAACCATATCTCTCATTTATCATTATCTGCTTTTGAAAACATCAGTGGAAAGGAAACGGCGTATCAGTTTAATATGCAGCAAAACAGAGGGTGTGCCCTGGTATATGTATTTTGTCCCCAATAGCAATGGTCTGCTGTGAAATGTGTAATTAGTTTTTCCCTGAAGGATTCTGTAATTTGAGTACATCGGAAATGTAGTGGAAGTGAATTCCAAACCACGCTACCTGAGTAAGATAAGCTTGATTTAAATAGATCTATTCTAGGTGTGGGAACCTGGAATTTGGTTGAATCCCTAGGGTTTATGCTAAATTTGGACTGAAGAGTTTGTAGTGCTAAACCCGATGCAATTTTTTGCATTAGCAGACATTTGTTGACAGCAAACATTTGTTGTAACGAAAGAGCCCCCGCTTTAGTATAATCCCCTTCACTAAGACTTGATGATTTTAATAGGACTGCTTTAAGTGCTCTTTTGTAGACACTCTTAAGAGGTTTCATGGCATTAGCACTAGCAGAATCAAATAGTGTTGAACAATAATTGAGAGAGAGAGAGAGAGGTGTGTGTGGGGGGGGGGGGGGGGGGGGGGGGGGGGGGGGGGGTGCGTTTGCACGCGCACACCTGCCGACACCTACATCATCGCGCATTCCGAGTTCTGCTCTGTATTTTTCAACCGACTTGAGTATACCGCGGTGGCGAGTATCGCTTCAGCGTGCACAGGCGCGAGTGTGGCTGACTACGAGAGGGCGAGGTCACGCGCGCGCACGCTCGAGAAGGTCCACGGGCTGATTCCTCCTCTTCCACCTTACCTCCCCCTCCTCCCCTCTCCCTCTGTGAACTTGCTGACGTAACTGGCATAGTGCACTGGAGACTTGTTTACAGGTTCTTCCACCTCTCTTAGTTGTGTGCCAAGGCCTGGGTGTCTGTGAACGATTTCCCTGTCCGTTCTGAAATGCTGCCAATCCATCGTTGTTGTTGTTGTTGTTGTTGTTGTGTGTGTGCGTGTGTGTGTGTGTGTGTGTGTGTGTGTGTGTGAGAGAGAGAGAGAGAGAGAGAGAGAGAGAGTGTGTGAGTGACTGACTGAGTGAGTGAGTGTGTGTGTGTGTGTGTGTGTGTGTGTGTGTGTGTGTGTGTGTGTGTATGGGGTTTGGTTTGGTGTGTGGGGTGTGTGTGTGTGTGTGTGTGTGTGTGTGTGTGTGTGTGTGGTGAGAAGAGAGTGTGTGTGAGCGAGCGAGTGAGTGTGTGTGTGTGTGTGTGTGTGTGTGTGTGTGTGTGTGTGTGTGTGTGCGTGTACGCGTGCGTGCGTGCGCGGGTGCGTGTGTGTGTCATTTTTCATTCCCCCCCCCCCCCCCCCCCCCCGATTCTATGTACGGATGTTTCAGCACAGCCAATAGATCCATTTCATTTCTTCAGTCTCTAAAACCCAAAATGGCGTCTGTATGATAAGGGGATGTCAGCTGGTTCTCTCCCCTCTCTACCTTCCACTCCTCTGCATGCATGCATACACACACAAAGCCTATGGTCAGAGTTCAGTTGACTCTTCCACCACACGTCCACATCGACAACAGTCTATACAGCCAGTGTCATGACTCTACAATCTAACGTCCACATAGACAACAGTCTATACAGCCAGTGTCATGACTCTGCCATCTCACGTCCACAGAGACAACAGTCTATACAGCCAGTGCCATGACTCCATCTCACGTCCACAACAGCCTATACAGCCAGTGTCATGACTCCATCTAACGTCCACATAGACAACAGTCTATACAGCCAGTGTCATGACTCTACCATCTCACGTCCACATAGACAACAGTCTATACAGCCAGTGTCATGACTCTACAATCAAACGTCCACATAGACAACAGTCTATACAGCCAGTGCCATGACTCCATCTCACGTCCACATAGACAACAGTCTATACAACCAGTGTCATGACTCTACCATCTCACGTCCACATAGACAACAGTCTATACAGCCAGTGCCATGACTCCATCTCACGTCCACATAGACAACAGTCTATACAGCCAGTGTCATGACTCTACTATCACACGTCCACATAGACAACAGTCTATACAGCCAGTGTCATGACTCCATCTCACGTCCACATACACAACAGTCTATACAGCCAGTGTCATGACTGTACTATCACACGTCCACATCCACAACAGTCTATATAGCCAGTGTCATGACTGTACTATCACACGTCCACATAGACAACAGTCTATACAGCCAGTGTCATGACTCTGCCATCTCACGTCCATATAGACAACAGTCTATACAGCCAGTGTCATGACTCTACTATCACACGTCCACATAGTTAACAGTCTGTACAGCCAGTGTCATGACTCTACAATCTAACGTCCACATAGACAACAGTCTATACAGCCAGTGCCATGACTCCATCTCACGTCCACATAGACAACAGTCTATACAGCCAGTGTCATGACTCTACTATCACACGTCCACATAGACAACAGTCTATACAGCCAGTGTCATGACTCTACTATCACACGTCCACATAGACAACAGTCTATACAGCCAGTGTCATGACTCTACTATCACACGTCCACATAGACAACAGTCTATACAGCCAGTGTCATGACTCAACTATCACACGTCCACATAGACAACAGTCTATACAGCCAGTGTCATGACTCTACTATCACACGTCCACAGAGACAACAGTCTAAACAGCCAGTGCCATGACTCTACTATCACACGTCCACAGAGACAACAGTCTAAACAGCCAGTGCCATGACTCTACCATCACACGCCCACATAGACAAAGCTTAAAACCAGTGTCATTATTCTCCACCATCACACGCCCACATAGCCAAAGCTTAAAACTAGTGTCATTATTCTCCACCATCACACGCCCACACAGGCAAAGCTTAAAACCAGTGTCATTATTCTCCACCATCACACGCCCACACAGGCAAAGCTTAAAACCAGTGTCATTATTCTCCACCACCACACGCCCACATAGACAAAGCTTAAAACCAGTGTCATTATTCTCCACCACCACACGCCCACATAGACAAAGCTTAAAACCAGTGTCATTATTCTCCACCATCACACGCCCACATAGACAAAGCTTAAAACCAGTGTCATTATTCTCCACCACCACACGCCCACATAGACAAAGCTTAAAACCAGTGTCATTATTCTCCACCATCACACGCCCACATAGACAAAGCTTAAAACCAGTGTCATTATTCTCCACCACCACACGCCCACATAGACAAAGCTTAAAACCAGTGTCATTATTCTCCACCACCACACGCCCACATAGACAAAGCCTTTTCGCGACCGTCGAGACTCACCATGGCCACACGTCCATAGCAGGCAAAGCCTGTTCTTGTGTGTGTGTCATGACTCGGCGCCATCACACACCTACATGTCTACGAAGTGTGTAGAAAGTGCCACGTGATTCCCCACTATCACACGCCCTCGGGACAAAGGTTAGCGCATGTGTGTGTGTGTGTGTGTATGTGAGCGTGAGGAGTGGGGAGGGAGAGGGAGGGAGAGAGAGAGAGGGAGAGAGACAAAGACAGAGAAAGTGTGCGCGTGTGTGTGTGTGTGCGTGCGCACGCGCGCGTGTATGTGAAGGACATGTGTCTACACACAGAGACGGAGAGAGGGAGCGGACGGAGGGGGTGGGGGTGGGGTCGTCTGAACGGGGCAGTAGCTGTGACGCTTTTCGGTCGGGAAGAACTGGATTGTAAGAGGTGGAAAGGGATGGGTGGAAGATGGTGTGTGTGTGGGGGCGGGGGGGGGGGGGGGGGTTAAAATTTGATTAAAAAACCTTCCCAACAGTGAGAGTGAGAATTTTGATTAGCTGAAGCAGCACCAGTGGCAGGCGTTTACTAGTCGTAACGTCAAGCACAGCCAAGACCAAGGTTCAGCAACCTAATATCTACATTAGCTTCTTTCCTTTTAAAACCAGCCAGTTAACTGTGCCGTCGTTCATTTCATTTGCATTGACAATGAAGTGGATTTGTTTTTTAATGGACAGAAGCGGGATCCCAGACTAGGCTGCCTACACTCACACACATACCGCCTGACTCAGGTTCACGTGTGGGACTTCAAAGTTTTGCGCCGGACGGGAGTCGGCTGGGGACATGGGTTAGCGTTAACACATTTTCACTTTTTTTTTTTTAAATTCTCCGGAAACTGTGCTGCACCGTGTTTGCGGAAATCCTCAACAAACCGTTCCGAGAAAGGGGGGAAAAAGTGTATACTGGCACGTTGCAATACTCCCAGTCTTCTTTTTTTCTTCTCGCAGAAAAACAAAGATGTTTTTGACATTCAACACACACACACACACACACACATATATATATATATAATATATATATATATATATATATATATATGTGTGTGTGTGTGTGTGTGTGTGTGTGTGTGTGTGTGTGTGTCCCCCGTCGATTTTAGTAGTAGTAGTAGTAGTAGTTGTTGTAGTGTAGGGACGTAATTAATACATAGGCCGTTAAGCCTTTCAATGTCCCCTCGTGTTATTTTACTTTTATGACAGGGTTGAAATGCATGCAATATAAATTTTCCTACTTATTCATCAAAGCTTCTAAACTGTACTTTAAATTTCAAGTCTTCGTCCAGCAAATTCTTAAAAACATTAGTATTATTAGCAATTTTAAGTGCAGTTGGCAAATTGTTCCAGTTAGCAATAACTCTGTTACTGAACGTGAATCTCTCCATATTAGTATGAAACTGCTCAACAAATATCTTGCCTTCCGAATTTCTTGTTCTGTTTTAGCAGCCTCAAAAAAATAGTCCCACTGTATGACCGTTTGCTGGTGAAATATTTTGAACACTTCAATCAAATCCCCTCTAATACGTCTACCTTTCAAAGAGTGCAAATTTAAGTAATTTAATCTATCTGTATAAGACATGTTTGTACATTCTTGCAAGATTTAGTAGCTCTTCTCTGTACTCTTTCGATTGCTATTGACTGTCTTTTCAAGTGTGGGTGCCAGATTATATTGCCATATTCAAGATGCGGTCTAACCATAGCTTTATATAATTTTAAAAACGTTTCTTTATTTAGGTAAATAAAAGTTCTTTTTATTAATCCAATTATTTGGTTTGCTTTATTTATGCACTTTTGAATATGAGTATCAAAAAGTAAATCTTTATCAACGATTACACCCAGATCCTTTTCTTCCTCACATTTCTGTACCAGCCTATTTCCACCATCCATTTTCATGTTGTATTCATGTTCTGGATTGTTTTTGCCAACATGCAAAACTTTACATTTTTCAACATTAAAATATAGATTCCACTTGTCTGACCAGTTTTGGAGGCAATTTAATTTTTTTGCAGACTATTATAGTTATCTGATTTGTCATATATTTTTGTATCGTCAGCAAAAATTTTACAAAAACTATTTACCTTATCTGGAAGGTCATTTATAAAAATAGTAAACAGTACAGGTCCTAAAATGCTCCCTTGGGGAATACCACTCATAACATCTTTCTCTGTCGACATACAATTACCCACTCTTACTCTTTGTTTTCTATCTGACAAAAAATCTCTAGTCCAGTTTAGCAACTTACCTACTATACCATATGCTTCCATTTTTTTTTCAATAATCTCTCATGCGGAACCGTATCAAAAGCTTTACGGAAATCAAGGTAAATTATATCAACAGAGTACTTATTCTCTAGCATGGTAACTAAGTCTTCCATAACTTCAAGTAGTTGTGATATGCAAGACCTTTTTTTACGAAAGCCATGTTGGCATACTGCAAACAAATTATTATCAGTGAAGTGAGATAATATGACATCTCTTATGATGGATTCTAGCACTTTGCATGCAATACAGGTTAAGCTTACCGGACGATAGTTGCCTGGCTCAGATTTTGACCCTCTTTTAAAAATAGCAGTAACTTCTGCCGATTTCCAGTCGAGGGGTAATTTTCCTGTCTCTAATGATTTATTATAAATCTTACTGAGCGGTACAGCTAACTCCTTACTTAATTCTTTTAGAACTTTAGGTGGTATTAAATCAGGTCCCTGCGCTTTAGATTGATTCAATCCAAACAACTTCTTCTCTACTGCAGCTGAAGTAATTATTATATCTGTAACTGAAATTCCCTTAGATTTACTACATTCAATAAGATCAGGTATGTTGTTTGTACCTTCATTAGCAAAGACACTTGTGAAAAACACATTTAAAACTTCAGCTTTCTCCATATCTGACTCGGCCAACCTCCTTTACCATCATTTTGAGTATTTACCCCTGTGTTTACTTTTGTACGTTCTTGCACGCATTTCCAAAAACATTTGGGATTTTTTTTTTACATTGTTCTGCTATTTTACGTTCATAAGCTTTTCTTGTTGATTTGATTTCATTTTTGCTCTTATTTCGCATTTTTGCATATTTACTGTATTCTTTCCCCATCTTTCGTCAATAAATACCTTTGAAAAAGTTTATATTTTTTCTTAATCTTTTTAAGTACTTTATCATTCATCCAAAGTGGTTTACGCATTTTATTTTGGCTACATTTAGTCTTTGGAATACATTCGTCCATACATCTTACAACTTCGCACTTTAAGACATTCCACATTTCCTCGACATCCTGATCATTTGTAAGCAAGGAGTTGACACTCTCTGAAAGCATTTTCCTCATTTTATTATAGTCTCCTTTCTGTAAATCAAATTTGTACTTAGGGTTTTCTTTAGTCTTCTCTTTTGGAACATACAGTTCAAATGTTAAAATCAAGCGATCACTTTTACCCAAAGGGTCACTATATTCAATATAAGAGATCAAGGATTCTTCATTAACTAAAACTAAGTCATCAATTGTTGGCTTCTGTCCTTCCCGAACACGAGTTGGGCTAGTCACTTTCTGTATTAAAAAGGCATCTCTAAAGTTTTCAATAATATCATTAGTTTTATCACCATTCCAAGTTCCATCCCATTTTACAGCAGGAAAATTAAAATCAAATATACATATTTTATTATATTTACTCATTTTTTTCTGCTTTTAGCAAGTTAAATAGCCCATTATTGTTTTCATCATTTGAGTTTGGGCTTCTGTATATATACACCCTACTAATACTGTCTCATCATTACCACCCCTAACAGTACACCATAATTGCTCTTGAAATTTGTTATTTTCAAACTCAACGCAAAGTTGTGCATTCAGCTCCTTAGCAAAGTACATGGCTATACCCCTTTTAGGTCCCTTATTTAGAAACATATCAAAGCCAGGAACTTCAAATTCAACATCTTTTGCTGCATATAAAACATTTTTTGCTCTTACTTCCGCTAAGCCAATAATATCTGGCTTCTCCTCATTTATACGAATTAAAAACTCATCCTTTTTATTCAGAAGACTATCTACATTACTGTACAAAACTCTCATTGAGTCATTACATTTAGATTTACAATTATTTTTCCCTGAAACAGTCTGGGATGTAACATTTGTGAAACTGTCATTAACTTCAGAGGAATAAAGTTTTTGCTTTGTACAGCTATTTACATGTTGTGGTTTGCTCGACAGTCAATGTTTCACCTTAGGGGTCTGGATCTCGTCCGGACCCTGATCTGAGACAGCAGCACCAGCTTGGTTCTGTTTGGGTGTGAATGTCACAATCTTGCCAGCCTTTAATCAATCTTCAAGTTTGTCTCCCCATTTGTCTTTCTTTGGTTCAGTCCAGCTTTCAACGATTTGATCTGTTCTCTTTCTTTTTTGTGGTGTCATTGTTTATGTAAATCTTGTTTTCTCCTTCCTTGACATGCTTGTTTAATCCTTGGACATTTTTCATTATTTTTCTTTTGGCTTCCTCAGTTCGGACTTCCATTCTCAGGAGTCTTGGTTTAGCATTTCTGCCTACCTGTATTCTGCCTAACCTGACTGGGTTATTTACCTCATTTCTCTGAACATCAGTGACTTTTCAAAATGGAGTGACTGACGGCGGCGAACGAAGCAAAATTTAGAAAGAGAGGGTGTTAGTTACCGCCAATGACATTGACAAACAAAGCACATGACAAGACACGATGCATTTCAACCTCTTGGGTCTTCTTCAGGCGAAAAAATAAATCACATTTAACATTTAAGACAGTACAAACAAAGAACGAAAATGACTCATCTGTTGTTGTCCATGTGGTGGGGAGAATAGCCGCTAGGCGGAAATGACAAGGGGGATTATGGGAGAGGAAAAGGAGGGGGTTTTCGTGGGGGGAGGGGGTTGTGTGATACGATAGGGTTGTGTCTCTAGTTTAGTGGGGTGGTGTGATATCTTTGTGACAGTTGTGGTAATGGTGGATTGATAATAATGGTAAAGGGGGGGGGGGGGGGGGGGGGGGGCGAAGGCAAACTGGAAAAAAAAATTATATATAGAAGGGGTAAATAAGTACATGAACAGAAGAAACTGTTAAAAAAAAAAAAAAAGAAGAAGAAGAAGAAGAAGAAGAAAGTTTAGGTAAATAAAATAAATGATTTCGCTGGGTGGTGAAAGAGGTGGTGGTAGTTATGCGTGGGTAGTTGTGAAAGGTGTGTGGGTAATGTTAATAAGGGAGGGAAGGGAATGGAAGATAAATGGGTGATAAGGACTTGACTTCCGCTCACCGACGCGGTCGGACGTGTCTTGCGCGTGCTCCGCCGTTGGACACTTATTCCAGTCTACATTGTGCCTTCACGTTCTATACCCAGTGATTTTGTGGTTTAAGTGAAAAGAAAAGTGAAAAGAATCCAGGAGAGTTCGTCGTGTGATGAACAGTTGATTTGTTTTTTCATCTGGAAAATGAACTTGTGTGACTTGTAGTGTTTAACTCCTGTGTGGCACAATGGACTGACGTGTGTTGTTGGTGGTGAGGTGAGCGAGGCGCTGTAGTGCTCTTCTGTCTATTTTGTTCCGATATGAACAATTAAAGTTACAAGGTTACATTTTTTTTTTGTTCGAGTTTAAAATGTGCAATGGCAGAAAGATTCTTCGAAAATGACTTCTACTATTTCTAGGTATTTTGGGGCAAAGGAGGTGAAAAACGGAAACCATCTTCGTCGTCTAGTGATAGTATTACCAGCCCGAGTGAAGACAGCAAAACAATGAGCAAGAAACAGAGACAAGAATTAGACAGCAGTGTGGAAGAAATGACAATTCAAGAATCACTGTGTGAAATCAAAGCGGCGTTAACAAAACTGTCGACGAAAGAAGACGTTGTGCAGCTGAGAGAAGAGCTGAGAGGAGAGATCGAGAGACTCAGATCTTCAATGGCACAAAGACTAGAAGTTCTAGAGAGCACCGTAATGGACTTGCAAAACGAAAAGGACAAACTTTCATCAGAACTGACCAAAACTCGAACAGAAAACTCGGACCTCAAAGCTCAGCTGGCACAGATTTCCAAAGAGACCAGCTCCCTTAAGAGTGAAATCAACGAAGGTGAACAACACGGCCGTTCGTGGAATGTGCGAGTGTACGGCATCAGGGAGACGCAGGGGGAGACCGTGGAGGACTGTGTGAAAAAAGTGTGTGGATGTGTTCTCTGGTAAACTTGGCGTCCCTGTGACTGCAGCAGATGTCGAGATAGCCCACCGGTCGGGGAGGATGACCACGGAAGGCGGGAGACCACGCCCCATCATCCTTCGTTTTTTTCTCTCGGAGGAAGAGGAGGAGGTGTTGACGGCCCGGAGGAAACTAAAACAGACCGGAATAACAGTGGGAGAGGACTTGACTCAAACTAATTATAAACTGTTAAAAAACAGCCAGTGCGCATTCTGCAACGATGGCCGCCTGGTCATCGAATGGTAAAATATTAACAAAACTGAAAAATGGAAAAACACTGAAGATAGACTCAAAGATGGACATTGACTGCCTTTTCAGGAGAGAAATGGCTTGAACGAGTAAGTTGATTATGTACAGTTCAATTTTGGCGCAACGACTGTGTGTTTTTTCCCTCCCTCGCTTTCCCTTTCCTTCCTCGTCTTGACCCACAGTAGCGGGTTCGCGAGTTTATTTTTCATACGTGTGTGTGTGTGTGTGTGGGTGTGTGTGTGTGTGGTGTGTGTGTGCGTGTGTGTGTGTGTAGAATAATGTCCAAATAATGTACCTTTGGATATGTTCGTGTTTTCTGTTGTTGTGATTATTGGTTTTTCATGTGATGATAGTGCTTACTCACAACTGGTCATGGGTGACTGTGCGTGTTCAGTCTTCCTTTTTTGTTTTGAATTTTAACCTCTTTTCCCCGTAACGTATGTATACTTTCAACTACCTTCGAAGGGTTGTTGGATGACAGATTTTATGTGTCGCCAGCATCTGTACTTAAAGAAAGATGTTATTGGAAATTACACATGCGCGTGCTAGTGCGCGCGGGCACACATACACATTCTTTCAAACTAAAAGATGATTAATCCAACAGGA
The DNA here is from genome assembly GCA_033310375.1 of Conus canariensis. NCBI lineage: Eukaryota > Metazoa > Mollusca > Gastropoda > Neogastropoda > Conidae > Conus > Conus canariensis. Next base: position 8,933,130 of record CM065742.1, on the reverse strand, counting down.
TATTTCCGTTCTACTCCCCCTGTTTTCAGCCTATTTTTTTCCTCTCCCAGCCCCCATCCTCCGGCTTCCACCACCAGCCTCCTCCCCCCCCCCCCCCCCCCCCCCCCCCCCCCGTCCGCGGTCTGTTTAGAGCTCCTCTGCCGTGCCCATTTAACTATGTATTTACGGGGTTGAATGGATTGAGGACTACGATCCCCCCCCCCCCCCCCCCCCACACACACACACATTCCCTTTGTTTGTGTGTCTGTTTGGATGATGCCAACAAAGTATAATCTAATGGGAGATGTGGATGAAACGTACGATGAAAGGCAAATGAAGGGGAGTGTATAAGATACCTATGACAATGGTGGTGTTGGAATGTGGTTGTTGTGTTTGTGCATGTTAGATGATACTATGCAACAAGTTGTAGGGTGATATTGTAGAATAAGTAGCTCGACAGATAATGTAGTGGTTGCTCCCAGCTGTGTTTGAGGATATACGATGCAGACAAATAATGCTGAGGTGTAGGTGAAGCAGATAAGCAGCAGCAGCGACGGGGATAATGATAGTAGTGACAGGAGAGGGATAGATGATTGATAATGTGAAGTTGATGTGGACAGATGAGTGATAATGTGGATAGCTGATGTGGACAATGATTCATTGATTGTAATGTGGATAGTGGATGTGGACAGGTGATCGATAATGTGAATATTTGATGTGGACAGATAATTGATAATATGGATAGTTGATGTGGGCAGAAGATGGAAAATGTGGAAAGTTGATGCGGGTAGATGATTGATAATGTGAATATTGATGTGGACAGACGATTGATAATTTGGATAATGGATGTGGACAGGTGATCAATAATGTGAATAGTTGATGTGGACAGATGATTGATAATGTAGATAGTTGATGTGGGCAGAAGATGGAAAATGTGGAAAGTTGATGCAGGTAGATGATTGATAATGTGGATAGTTGATGTGGACAGACGATTAATAATGTGGATAGTTAATGTGGACAGATGATTGACAATGTGGAAAGATGATGTGGACAAGATGATTGAAAATGTGGAAAGTTGATGTGGACAGATGATTGATAATGTGGAGAATTGATGTGGACAGACGATTGATAATGTGGAGAGCTGATGTGGATAGATGATTGATAATGTGGATAGTTGATGTGGATAGATGATTGATAATGGGGATAGCTGATGTGGATAGATGATTGATAATGTGGAGAGTTGATGTGGATATATGAGGTATAATGTGGATAGTGGATGTAGGGAGATGATTGACAATGTGGAGAGTTGATGTGGACAGATGATTGATAATGTGGAAAGCTGATGTGGAGAGATGATCGATAAGGTGGAGAGTTGATGTGGATATATGAGGTATAATGTGGATAGTTGATGTGGACAGATGATTGATAACGTGGAAAGTTGATGTGGATAGATGATTGATAATGTGGAAAGTTGATGTGAATAGATATATGATAATGTGGATAGTTGATGTGGATAGATGATTCATAATGTGGATATTGATGTGGATAGACGAGGTATAAAAGTGGATAGTTGATGTGGGCAGATGACTGATAATATGGATAGTTGATGTGGACAGATGATTGATAATGTGGATGTTTGAGGTTGACAGATGATTGATAATGTGGATAGGTAATGTGGACAGATGATTGCTAATATGGATAGCTGATGTGGACAGATGATTGATAATGTGGTTGGATAACGTGGACAGGTGATTGATAATGTGGATAATTTATAGTAATTGAACAGGCTGACTGGCGAAGGAAACAGAAGATAT
>CM065742.1:8923837-8926337 GCA_033310375.1 Conus canariensis | reverse complement strand
AAATTCTGGCTGCATTCGGATTCGGAAAAGGTATTCAACGATGGATAGCATCTTTTTACGATAATATAATGTCTTACGTGATAGTGAATGGGAAAGTGTCTTCAAGTTTTATACTTGGAAGAGGTTGCCGTCAAGGGGACCCTATATCTCCATATCTATTTGTTTTGTGCGTAGAAGTACTAGCGACCAAGATAAGGCAAGACCCCGATATCAAAGGCATAAAGATAGAAAATACAGAATTCAAAATAAATCAGTTTGCAGACGACACTACCTTTATGTTAGATGGAGATAAGAAATCATATGAAAAGCTATTTAGAAACCTTTATGAATTTGAGCAAATATCTGGACTCAAATTGAACTATGAAAAAACGTTTAATGTTTGGTTAGGTACAGAGAAAAATTCCACGAAAACATATTTACCCTACTATAAAATGGAATGGAACCCCTCACAGTTCAAAAGTCTAGGACTGTGGTTTACGAATAGTCTATCAGATATGACGGAAATTAATATGAAATACAAATTCGCAGAAGTCCAAAACCTGTTCAAAATATGGTCAAAAAGAATAACAACACCATTAGGTAGAGTAGCTGTGCTCAAATCATTAGTACTATCAAAACTAGTGTACTTATGGATCCTCTTACCGAATCCTCCTGATTCCCAGATCGCTTCATTACAGAAAATGTGTTTCAAATTTGTTTGGAATAACAAAAATGATAAAATTAAAAGAAAATTCTCAATACATAATATACAAAAAGGAGGGATAGGTATACCCGACCTGAAAATATATATCAGCTCCTTAAAAATCGCCTGGATACGGAACGTGTACATGCACGACCACAAGTGGAAAATAATATTACATTCATTATGTCCCGAAATAGGTATCATTGACGCATATGGCCCTGACAGATTTGTTGAGAGCAAAGTTATAAACAGATTTTGGAAAGGAGTCTTTCAGTCATATCAAAGATTCTGCAAACAGGTAGAATTAACTGAAAGTACAGATCTAGCCACTGAACCTATCTTTTGTAATGAAAAGTTCAAAGTAGGAGAAAAACCGTTCTTTTACAAGAAATGGATGCAGAACAATATATTTCTAGTTAAACATTTACTCGATGAGGATGGTAATTTTCTAAGCTGCCATGAACTGTCGGAGAAAATGGGCTTTCATATCAATTTTCTAACTCATATAAGTTGCGTGCGTTCGATCAAAGCTTACACAAAGAAAAAAAGATTGAAATTAGATAGTAACATTGGTAATGATAAAACTTTAGCACTTCAAAAATTTGTAGTATTAATAAAGGATCACGTGCTTATTACGATATTATGGTGGAAGACAATGAAGTTCTTAACATTAGTGCATTTATCAAGTGGGAACAACGTCTTGATATACTAATTGATTGGGTAGAGGTACTGAAAAGGATTAAGAAAATTAAAGAAACAAAACTGAAATGGTTTCAATTAAGATATGCCACAGAATTCTGGTAACAAATAGTGTGTTGAAAAGTATGCAAATTATTGATAGCGACAAATGTAATTTCTGCATTAGAGAGAAAGACTCGATTAACCACTATCTGTGGGAATGTGAGTTTACCCGTATTTTCTGGAAAGACCTGGAAAGAGTTCTGCAAGTTAACTGTTCACACTGTGTAAGATTATCACTTAACGTGGAGATTATATTATTTGGTACGGATGAGAAAACAAAAACCGACGATATGCTAGACCTGATAATTTTAATGGGAAAATATTTCATATATAAATGTAGAATTAACAAGACAAAACCTAATCTAAACATATTTTTGAAGGAGCTGGACTATAGACATAAGATGGAGAAATATATGTCCTTAATGGAGATGAATCATGCAACGTACTTAACAAAGTGGTCACCTTATATCAAAATACTAGGGAACTAATGGTTATAGTATGTATTATATGAAGGTATGCGCAAGGGTGTGTGTGTGTGTGTGTGTGTGTGTGTGTGTGAGTGTATTATGTTAAAAAGTACTGTATACTCTTTTTCTTTTCTATTTAAACTCGTCCACAACCTGGGTACACAGGATTAATGCCAGTTATTAGAATTTATTCGGCATGTGTGCCCGTGTAAAAAAAAAAAAAAAAAAAAAAAAAAAAAAAGAAGAAAAAAAAATGCATGTATAGTTGTATGTGTTAAATATGTGCCACTATGGATTAATGTATTGATTTATGTATGTTAGTTGTCATTGTATGTTTGGACAATTAAAAAAACAAACAAAAATAAAAAATAAAAAAATAAAATAAAATAAATGGGTGATAAGGTATGATTGGGAGGGGGGGGGTGAGGGGGGGTGAGAAAAAAAAAGGAAGGAGGAGGGTAATGTGTGTGGGGGGGGGGGAGGGAAGGGGGCAAGAGAAGGAGAGCTCATATCTCTTCATCCACTGTGGGGGTGGGGGTGGGGGTGGAGTTCCATATTAATAGTGTTGTTTAAAAAAGTAAACAATGCTGTGGGATGATGTTCATTGTAA